>DWTT01000759.1:0-13878 GCA_018250895.1 Carterocephalus mandan
ACCGGCCGCGAGCCATAAGCGACAAGCGGGTTTGTTTTCACGTAAAGACATGACTCTACAAAGGGCACACTGAAAGTTCTGTGGTCCTAGCCGCTCACAAAAGTTTAAATTTCGAATGTAATATTTTTTAAACATAACAAACTCAACCATAGATTTCAAAAAATTGGCGTTCACGCCGTTCAAAAAGTTGAAGTTTTGAAAAGATTATTTTTATGATTTTTATTACCTCATTTGACCACCTTAAGGTAAAAACGCAGAATTTGTTCGTAGCCGTGTTTCTCTCCATTATGTGATTTGTGAAGGTTAGCTACTGTCAGGCAACTAATTGAAGAAAACTGGCGTATCACCTATGAGAAGATTCGATGACATTAAGGGATTGGTATGAGCCAAATTCAAAAAATCTTACATCGACAGTTAAAAGTTGGAATACTTTGTTACCTTCGGATTCCTAGTCTACTGGGCATATGCCTCTTCCACGCACGCCAAGTCCTGACTTTCAACTCTCCTATTCTCTCGTTCCGTGTCTTCTTCCGCAGACACACTACGTTTGCCTTGTTGTGGTCTCCGCTAAAGCAGCCACTTACTCCCACAGTTGTCACTCCGGCAAATGTGAGCAGCCCATAGAAAGTATTGGAACATCGCCTATCTAACTTTTTAATGTCGATGACTCATTAGGAATAAAACCCACAATTAATAAGGTAGGTGCCTATATTCAATATAAATGGAATGGAAATCAAATAGAATGGAATATTCTCGCTAACGCTGATACAAAAACAAACCCAACCTGCCCGCTCGCACTGTGGCCGCACCCTTATCTCGCCCATCCTATTATCGAGTGCACTGAAACAACACAAATTATTTCTTTTACGCATAAACCTTGCTCAAGACAAAATATTTCACAGCCCATCGACAAGTTTACGAGGGCCCCTTACCACGGGCGCCGGCAACCGGCAACCGGCAACCGTGCTGGTTAGCAATAGCTGAATGGACATACTTATCATTTGAGAACCGGCGTAGGTATATCAAGAGTAAATTATCTACTGTAAATAAGTGCAACCAGAAACCACACACTTCCAACCGAACTACAAAACAATTGTAAGACAGTGGAAATGGTACTAGGTACCGTGGCGGGCGGTGGTACTACCCTGGGCGAACTCTATAAGGAACAAAATAGGATTCATATAAAACCTATTTGGTTCCCTATAGGCTTTACTACCTAAAGACAACTTATATATATCTTGAAAATACATACGCGCTGTCGTAATTTGTTTTTAATACGTGGAGGTAATTGTTTAGTTCATACTATTAAGTTTAATGCGACAATATTTCTCGTGTTAACGTATACAGAAAATAATATTAAGATATTACACAGGTATGTCACTAATGCAGTTCTGCCATATTTAGAAAAATGAATTATCTTTTATTGCAATAACAATTAAATAAAACCGGCCAGCGGTGGATTTCCATCATTCCACACGAGTGGCGCCGGAATAATACAGTTCGCGATAAATATTGGCGAACATTCCCGCAGAAGCTAATCCAAGTGTGTCGTGGGGTTGTGGGGTCGTGGGGTCGTTGTGGGCACGACAGTCACCACTAAACACATGGCGAATGGCCCGGCTCTACTACTCGCAACTACACTACTATAGAGATTTTTAAAAATTACAAGCAAAGTCGTTTTCCTGGAATTCCAAATTAGAAAAACCCAATAATACTTTGCTCGACTCTGGTATTGAACCTGGAACCTCTAGCTTAGCACTCACGCTCACGACCACTAGAGCAACGCGCATTGGAAGAAATGGAAAAATTTAAGAGATTCAAACATGTAAAAATTATATTAACAAAGACCGTTTAAAGAGTTTTGTTAGTAGCGTTAGTCTTATGACCGCAAGTGTTATTTTTTTAAGTTTACGTAACGTGAAGTACCCGTGACAGCCGTGAATGAATGTGAAACCTAATGGCCCGGAGTATTAGTTCTGTTTCTGTGTTTTAGCAAAACCATAGTGTACCCAAAAGCGTGTACAGCCAGTTATGAAAGTAAAATGCTGGCTGGGCGGGGCCTCGGGCCGCTGTAAAGTGATCGATCAGGCGCCAGGCGTTGTGTGGCGCAAACCTCCGCAACGTCTTATTAACCCGTTGTCAACTGACGCGCAATGTGGCGCAATGCTCCCTTATACTACATCATTATATTATTACTCTCAAGGTACCAAGTACCGTTTCTGGCTTGTGATCTGAGTTCTCAACTTATCTGAAACTGACTTGGAACGAGACTAACCGGACTAATTGTCGTTAACAATCCGTATTTATATAGTTCTCATACCCACTATCATTTGCTAAGCTGAAACACATAGACGTCCCACTGCTGGGCACGGGTCTCCCCCATAGATAAATCTGCGAGGTCTAGAGCATATTCCACCGCGCTGCTCCAATGCGGTTTGGTGGAGGATGGTTTGGACTTTACATATAATATAATTTATATTACAAAAAAAAACAATCGGTTTAAGATCGCACTCAATGTTGGGAGGCCATGGCCAACAGTGGACTGATGCGGGCTGAAGAGAGAAGGAAAGAGAGACTTGTAAGATGTGGGACGTTTGAAGTGGGTAAACCCGGGCGCGGCGACTAGCTGGAACAATAAGGCCGCGCGGCGGCTGTCGATGACATCCTCGCCTTTAATATGAGTTTTATTAAACTTCGCTACAATTTCGGTTTTGTAAAACTACCCACACAGTAACCGCGGACCTCGGTGCGTTACATGTGAGGAATCCTCCGTCTAAACATTCCAAGTAAGAAATTCACGCATCGTAAATTATCCTTTATGTCCGTACATGTATGGTCGGAATCGTATTGCCAGTTGACGTGAGTTATGTAAGGGGTGTAGTCCAAATATTTTGGAGTGCGGTAACATCTGCTTTTATTTACGTTTCGGCTGGAAGCGACACAATGGCGCGCGGCCACAATGTCGCCGGGATATTTGCCAAAAACACCTTATTATAACTTTTCAATCTCATTTATTGAGTACCACTTAAACTAGTAGGAACTTTAGAAACAACAACATCGGATGTCAAAATATTGATTTGTTTGTGTGAAGCTGGTGGATTCAAGATATTTTTCTACGGATTTTCCTGACGACGCATTGGCGACTCTGGTGCATGTTGCCAGTGTTCCGACTTACTTACCTACGCATATTTGGTGCACTGCTTATTCTTTAGGCTTCTAGCAGATACGTGACTGTGAAATCATTATATATTAGGGTTGATGTGAAAATGAACACTTTTCTTAGGTGACGATCGGCGGATTTTTTCAGAGCTTTTTGACTAACTAGACTAACGAGTTAGGAAAATGACTAGATACATAGGAAAGGGGCGACTCGACTCAGGCGGATGGCCATTTAGGAAATTGAAGACATAGCTAGCTGCAACCCATAGAGACCCCACTGTAGGACACGGGGCCTCCCACGGACACAGCTGCGGGGTCCGGAGCACACTCCACCACGCTGCTGCGATGCGGATTGGTGAAAGAGTAAACCCAGAGTCGAATGTTTTCATGTCACCAGGTAAAACAATTGGGATCGCCGGCTTAACGTGCCCTCCGAAGCACGGTACCGTCCATGATATTTTGACACTAGCTGTCACTCATTCACAAACCGACCGCGCCCGTCGCTGATTTGAATTAAAGACTTAGGAAGAAGGTAACAAAAAAGACGCATTTGATCTACGTTAACAAGGAGCAATGAAGATAAGCGAGTTTCGCTTGACCGATACTACATTTTCTTTTGTTACATTAATATACATAATATTCATTAATTAATTTACATATTTAAACAGGAGTTTAACATCTCCATTCGCAAAACCATTCACACTCAAACGTCGATACGCCGTAGCACCGATATCATGTCATGCATCTCCTATAAATTTCTTCGACAGTAGGATCCATTGTCAAGTGTATTGTAATTAAAAATCCAATCGACTGCAATTTGTCAGTCGCCTGCTATTCCGCCACCAAATCACAACAGCATTTGTCGGTAATGGCGGTAATGGTCGCAGCGCGCGACTGATGGCGTTCTTGCGGCTAAGCGGTGGTCGGCCATATGCTGCGGTTGGTCGAGTGCGGGCGATCGGGAGACGCGATTTAATTGTTGTATTAGGAGATAAATAAAATAAATGAATTTTAACGCCCGGCGCCCTTACAAACTTCAATTAGGGTTGTCCCTGGCTTGCAATGGCGGACACAGAAAACAAACACGATTTAACATCTAAGGCCCGAGTGCAAATATACCTGGCACCTGCGTGGAATCGAACCCTGAAACTGACAGTTCAGTAGTCAGGGGTATGGCCAGCAGCATTTGTAAGAGTTCTCAATTCTCTTGTCATCAAAGGTATAGGTAATTAATGGCTCGGCTGATGATGTTTCAAATCAAAGGGTGAAGGCAGCCTGTCAGTTCTCAGAAACTATAAGTTACCGGCTTGAAAGAACAGAAGAGAAGAGTTGCTTTAGTTTTATTGACGGGCCCGTTGGCGCAATCGGTAGTGACCCTGCCTTTTGCGCCAGGTGTCGTGGGTTCGAATCTCACTCAGAACAAACATTCGTGTGACGAACTCTTGTGTTTGTTCTGTCTGGATGTTAATATCTATACTGTATTTAAAATATGTATGTATGTATTTCAGTCTCTGGCACCCATAGTACCTACCTACAGGCTCTGTCTAGTTTGGGGGCGTGTGATGTTCATGACATTTTTTTATTTATTACTATTGTACACAGACGTTGTAAAGTCGTATCTAGCTAGCTGCGGCTGCGACTGCGACGCGCGGCTGCGACGCGCGGCTGCGGCAGGACGGCTCGCGGTAATCGAAGATCACTATCGCTTCGGTTCGATCAGAGTCATGATTAAATCGATTTGCGCACCGCCCTGGCCACGATCCATTAGTGGCCCGCTGGTAGCAACGGGTCTCAGACTCTCAACAACGAACGGACACCCACATTTGCTTATTCATACAGGAATAAGTCGATACCGCTTGATAACTCACAGCTTGGGTCACCAGTTGCAACGGCATAAGTTATAGAGCTAGGTGTACATTTATCTTAAACTCAAGAGGTGAATCTTAGGGTCACAAAACAATATTGAAAAGTGAGAAATCCAATATACATTCTTTTATATTTTGTTGTATTATTAACAAAAGCCGGAGCTTTACAAAAACAAGCGGGTCAAGTGACGTTCGCATTTCAAAAAGCCTTAGAATTGACCCTTATCTTCATACAATAATGTTTACAATTTCATTCAAAATTAGAACTGGCTCAGTCAACCGATAAATCTCCAGGCGAAACATAAATCATTCACTAAAACTCCTCCAAGAGGCGCGTCAAACAAATAATAAACGCATCGATACGACATCAGCGCGCACAATGACTGTCACCCGAGATTGGCCGATTTGTTGGAGATTATTGTACATAATGAACGGATCCAAACGTCTGAAAGGAATCAGTTTTTTGTGTCGCGGGCAAAGAACACAAACCGAGCAACCCCTTCCGCCCGCGCATTATCATATGACACTCGGCAGATGCTCGTCTCGGCTTTTACTTTTCCTCCTAAACTTTCACCTCGAGCAGTCATTTACATGCGAGGATCCGACGCACACGTGCGCGCCGATGCTCCTGCGATTGCGCATGCGCAACAAAAAGTGCGTGGGCGCAGCCATTGTGCTCCCCGCGCGCTTTGTTCATTGTGCGCCCGAGGGTGGCACTGTGACACATTTATTCCACCCGAGTTTTTTACGCCCATTGTATTGGAAATTAGACATCGGCGCGGAGTCCGGGCCGCGATACCATCGCTGCGTCGCGTCCTCCGCCGCCGCCATTGTGCCGCGGATGCTCCTCGAGATCGCGTAATTCTAAACGCACATTCAAATAAAACAGGTTAGCTTTCCGTTTCTATGAGAGCTGAATCGTTAGACGCGGCGAGGGGCGATCGGATCGATCGGACCGTTAACGGTCGCCGTCCGATGGTGCGCTCCTTTTATCTCGCGGGATGAGCGCGAAGGGCGCTAGATGACAAACCGTCCGCTTGACCGTTCGATCGCGGAGCAGCATCCGGTTCTGCGATCTCGCCGACGTCTATTTGTCGCCGTTCGGTCTCAAACTAGTTTGAGCCGTTTCCCTAGCTCCACAATGCGGGATGGTGCATAGTAATCGAATTCTTTTATGGCGACAATCATGTTTATTGAACGGTCACTTTTTACGCGTTCCCACCGCCACATCTGCCGCGATACACGCCGATTTCTGACACGTCCGAGCTTACGGATTCAATGATCTTGTCATTTTATTATCGCCTCGCAGCTCGCACCTGCGGCTCGGACGAGGCTTTCCCACCGGCCCGTAACACTGCCAGATAACACTTACACATATTATAGTATACACCTAAAGTACTTTGTATCGTTAGAACTTACAAGAATTTTATTAGACAAGTCTACAACAATCAATTCGGAGTATGAAATGTGAATCTGGGCTAGTTAGAAACAAAATTTGGTAGGAGGATGACTACGGGCTCTCAGATTAACGTTATTCCGTGTTTCTCCAAATGAAATGTTACAATTAAAATTTGGCCCAACCATACCCAGCTAGCTATGCGTACTCCAGGATTTGTCCAGCTACAAATATATCACGAGCAAATGATGAGCTGTCATATTATGCGCGCCATAACTCTTGCCGCGCCACTTTCACGGGTCCCGCGAGCCGCGGCGTCTCGCGGCCACGATCCAAACGGAAGCGAGCTGGCTGAAGCCGAATTTTCGGCCAAGCATTCAAATGTAAACTAGAAGCCGTCATAAACAAAATAATTTCCATAAAACTAGTAACGGATCTCACGAAAACCAGTCCCGGAATTATTAATGCCCGTGATCTATTAGAAAATCGCCGAGATGCAAGCTGTGTCTCTTTTTGTAACGTGTATTAATATGATAATTTCTTTCCCATCGAACTGACCGCTTGAAAAAACATAGACGGCGCGAATACTGTACTCATCTACATAAACTCGTGGGGAATTAAATTGTATGCGACACTCTGGAGCGTCCAGGACACCCCCCCAGCGGTCGCGCCGACAACTGCCGTGCTTCTCTGCCTCCGTAGATATGATACATTCCTAGTAATTACAACGTACCACAATTCTACATATAGTTTTATATATTGTATGCAATAAATGTTGTATAATTAATCGATTACCACCATCGCACATTAGGTTAATTCACGTCAAAGCTTGGTTATTAATCCACTCAAACTTTAATAGGTTTGCCCCATTTTGGAAACGGTGCAAGAAACATATTGCGTTACCATTGTGCGAGTCTATCTCCGCCGCAGCATTCTCAGGACTCCGTTAGTTCTCATGCGCATCCCTTTGCCGAGACAAGTGATGGGCCCGATGGCCCAGCTGCCACCAGGTGAGATACGAAAGCAACCCCCATTCAAAACGCAACCCTATCACTAAATGATTAAATTGAAAACCGCACACTCCCTCCAACCGTTCTAAGATGCTAACATAATCTTCTGTGATATAAGAATTTGGACTCAAATCTTTGCAACTATGATTTATTTTCGATTGCGCAAATCGCGTGCTCAGATGATTGCAATAGATAACAATGCGTGCAGTGATCTGTAACTAGTTTATCAAAAGACGCTCTGGACGATCGCGACTCGGCCGTTTCTATCGAAAATGGCGCCAAGATTTTAAGAAACGTGTCTTATATCTAATATTAGGCCTACCTAATTCCTAACCACCGAAAATAATGGCTAATGGTCATCGCACACGTTTGAAAAGCGGTCGGGTGTTAGGAGCTTGCGGTGGCAACAATTGGCGAAATGTTAATTTATGCAAAGGGGAAGTAGCGGCGAAAAAAGTTCAAATAAAGATTATCCACCTGAGCGGCCGGCGCGGGCGCAGGTACCGGCGCTCTTACGAATTAATTATGCGAGCATTCAGCACGCGCGGCCACTCGGGCTGCGAGCGCTTTTTTCTTTACAAGCATCACATTTTGCATTGAAATTTTTTTGATGGTAGAATCCTATACTAACTATAAAAGCTTGTCACAGGTGTGACTACAACAGATGGGTGGTGGTTCTGCATGCTTATTTACTATATAAAAATAACGGCTCTGATAGTCTTCCACGCGTCACAGGCGTTGAGATGTCTGTGGATATTTCTCAAGACGCAGCAATTACAAATCGTGACTTGTTTTATTTCGAGTTGACAGAACGCTAAACAATATCGTTGTCGAACGGTTTTGTCGATAATTAGCTCGTCGGGATGTCGGCTCCCTCCGGCTACTGAATAGAAGGATCCGACCAAACGTAACGCCCGAATAAAAGGTAATTATGGTTTCATAAGGCGCGCCGCACAATGGTGGAACAATGGGGCGGGCCCGAAGCGCTAATTAGCGGATTTTCTCACCTTCCGTAGTTTTTTTAGCGATAGTGATGTTTTGTTAGAGGGATTTTTTCGGATATTTTTTTTAATGTCACCTTCACAGTGTACTAACGCGGCCTTTGTTGGCGCTTCGACCGGGGCGCTCCGGTTGGTGTTATTTTTACAAACAATACAATTGTGCTGTTCTGGAAACAAAATGTTTAGTAGTAACTTATCACATAATTACATCAACTTATCGGTAGTGTTAACCGTTGCGGTCTGAGCCAGAGGCTGATGTGTGACCGCTAGTGGCAGAATTTACTGTGAGATTCTGTGATTCGTCGATCCCATTTTAACTAATTTAAAACATTGATTCTTCATGTATAAGTTGTTTGGTATTTTAACATAAGTCAGCACGAGATTTTGCAGATCAGAGTCAAGTGGCGAGCTCCATTTCGAGTACGAGTAAGACTCGCCTCGGGTCCCCGCGCCATGCGCCAGCGCAGTAACTAAGTAGGTATGTAGGTATGTAGGTACATAGGTAGGAAATCAGTAATATAATTGTATCGCGATGGATGTTTTTGTGGCAGCCAGTTGACCCCCACCTCTGCCGCCATTGTTCCCGCGCAGGCCGCCGGTGGCCGCCGCGGCGCCCGCGACGACCACTGAAACAATAGGAGTCACTGAATGGTGGCCTGCATTGTGCTTTACATGATTTTTTAATTACCACACACACTGGGCACACTGGTTCACGCTTCGAACACCTACTCTGAATCCAGGCATTACAACCTGGCTATTCCCTAAGCAAGGACAGATGCTTGATCTTTCAACGCCTTGTGCGTGTATACAAATATCACTCAGGTATAACGTAACACACGCCTGTTTCTCCGAAGGTATAGGCAGTTGTGTATACCCATTTTTAACCAGTTTAATAAGTCAAATGTTTCTCGTTGGTCTATCGTTAACCTAAATCGTCCTGGGTACGATCCCCGTGTTAGGCAAAGTATAATTGTGGTGGGTTATCGCGTAGCGTTAATCTCTCAGTTCTCTGACCGAGCAAATCATTTGCGTAAGTATGAGCATATACTCAAACAAGATTGACCGCACCACTATATAAAATAAATACTTGCTATATTGTTTTGTTTTACAGAAAAGGTCTAAGATAAAATTTATCATACCTACTCTTATAATTTTTAAAACCCAACTTTTAAGTTATTACCAGGTAAAAATACGAAATAATTTTAAATTATAGATTTATAATATGTCAGTCATGCGAGACCCCTAGATTCGCCAGAACCGTGAAACATATCGCCTCGCCGCTAATTGTGAAGGATGACGGCACAAAACACGGTATTATTTTTAGTGTAATAGAACGATGTTGAACACGCCGACTGCCGAGGCCGCAGCGTGGGGACGTCGCGGCGTCGCCTCAACAATAGTGTTGTGACGTCACGGGCTGGGTCGCCTCTGACCCCGGCCAACAATGGCTACCCTATTCGTTTAATTTTATGAAAAATAAAGTGTTTTTAGCTGCATTATTGTGTCGAATATTGTTCGTGGCGCGTACTCTGCGGCAATTGTTAATAATTAAACGTTATGGGTATCTTATGTTACAAAACTAACGATCAATCAGGGCAGCTGACTAGAATCCTATGAGGGTGATTATAATTAAGTTACTACCTACTGCGTCATCCCGTAAAGCCTGCCAAAGACAACTTGACAGCAACCCTCACATTGTCCCACTGTTGAGATGCTGAGTGCAGTCCTCCGGAATGGGAAGGGCCATACATAGTCCGGTTATCGATTTTTTTTTCATTCACCGTTACCGTTAATAGTCACTTACCTTTACTATTAGTCACTTACCTTTGGTCACTTACCTTATGGTCACTTACTTTGGTCACTTACCTTTACTATTAATCACTTAGCTTTTGGTCACTTTGGTCAGTTACCTTTACTATTAGTAAATTAAAGGACACCTACTGTAAAACGAACATAACTTTAGTAGCAACACACCTGTGGCTGACTTGGAACGAGACTCTTACTAACAATCACTAACTGGACTATCATTAAAACCAACTAACAGGACTAACTCATGCCGACCGCGCCTGACGTTGCTAACTCAGTTGATCACATATGATCGACGCGAGCCATTGGGCTACGAGCGCTTTAATAAAAGTTTAAATAGAAACCAACAGACTGAAAAAGCTTACATTGTTAGTTAAAATTGAAAATAATGACCGTTACAATGCTCTGTTTCAGTCACGAATCATTAGTTTCTTGCGCACGCGCAATCGGTTTAGCAAGCAATGTGCTAAGTATCTCTCTTATTTCCATCGTTATAAACATTCTTCGTAGAATGGACCGTGTGACATCACCTTAGATTAGCTACGTATCTTCTCGCACTACTCTAATTAAGTAAATTGTTAAACAGTGTTAGGCCATGGAGGTGGCTTAAAATGTCTGGGTTCAAAATATTTAAAATTATCTCAGATTCTGTGTTTTATGAATTAAATGTTTTCTGTTATAAATGTACAGAAAACATTTCGAGGAAGTCTGCAAACTATGTCAGCGTGGCGAACTTTGGCCTCACTGCTCTGAGTATGGGAGAAGGTTCATGAATAGGTATAGTAGTTAGGTTCATTCATATATTTTGTGTGATGTGATTAGTTCCATGTTGGTATTGATGAAACCAAAACTCGTTTACATTAGAAGTTTGGCAGCAGTTTACTTAAGTAAATTGAAGTAAGCTAAGTCATATTTGATTGGGAATATCGAAGCCACGGCTCGCGGCGGAGGCGTGGGGGCGGCGGGAAACCGACGAAATTAAAACCGGATTTCCAAAATCCCGTTCGGTCGCATTCGAAAGAAGCTCTGTTTTCGATTTCTATTCAATTGTTTGTTTTTTCGATCCATTGTTGATTCGGCGACGCGCGCGCCGTTTCTGCAGTCGCCGCCATTGTATCGCATGACATGTGACGGATGACGACCTCAACCCCCCACCCCCCACCCCCCATTCCTCCGTCACACAGCGTGTGAGGTCAACTATTTTCAAAGACATCGATACGAAAGCTGAAAGTAGATTAAACCAAGGAATTAATTGCTCTAATCAGCTTCTCCAACTGACATATCTAAGTACTAGATACTTACCCTATTACCTACTTAGATTGAAATGAGCATTATGCCATTGGCTAGCTCTATGATATCATTTCAAAGAGCATTCGTTGTAGACTATCCTGAACAAAACCTATCAATCGATTACCACGAGCTACGAGCGATGTTCCCGGCCGAACCTAATTTTTTTCGAACCAAAACTCATATCTCACGTTTCAAGATCATTGCGTTGGTATACGGTCTCTTGCACTCCTCCAGCTACGGACAGCAAATTCTTCGCATGAGAGAAATTGCAATAACACATGTTCATTACAACTTATGTATTGAATAAAGGTCTAATTATGTAAATGGTGCAAGATGTCTTATCCAATGTACAAGGTAGTCAGCAGTCCGCAGTGTTTTTTACACGAAATCGAAAGTAACGCTTGCAAGATCTAAAATCAAGTCCGGACCAATTTTATTGATCAAGAACGATTTGGATCCCAAAGCCGGCCCCAGCACCCGAGGCTACGCAACGGGATTCCTGTTATCATATTGGATCCCGTCGTCCAAATTAGTTTTTGTGCGAGGAACGGTCAAGCATCGCTCCGAGCCACACTTGACTCCAAAGGGTCCCCTACCCCTTTTCTTACCTGCGCATGTCCCTACACGCTCTTTATTATTACCATCTCATTCATCGCCGCCAACAATAGAATTGAGCCTTGATTCATCCACATGTTCTTCGAATTGTCTCTCAATTACCAAAATCGTGTGTATTTATTAACATTTTAACGACAGTTTATGAAAACAGCTATGCACTTATACATACTCGTATATGTACGTTAATGTTTGTTTAAATTTAAAAACCCGACTTTTAAAAATTGTGGTCTGCATCTTGTTTTAAAATATGTATTTTTGTGTATACACATCTGAACAGAGATCCTGAGATCTTAATTAATGATTAGAAGTAGGGCAAAATTACATCATAAGTAATTTCGTCATCGCCACTCATCTGAAGATGGGGTCCATGAATCAAGAGTCCGAGGTTCCTAGTTAAGGAGGTGGTGTAGATGCGCAGCAAACGTTAAAGTCCGTTATATTGTCAAACGGCGAGCGATCTGTAGAAGACAAAAAGCCGCGCTCCTGCGCGTTC
This sequence comes from Carterocephalus mandan, assembly GCA_018250895.1. Taxonomy (NCBI): domain Eukaryota; kingdom Metazoa; phylum Arthropoda; class Insecta; order Lepidoptera; family Hesperiidae; genus Carterocephalus; species Carterocephalus mandan. The sequence continues at coordinate 12,636 of DWTT01000759.1, forward strand.
GGAGCGCCAATTATGCGCTGCGCACGCGCCTCCAAAAAAACCACCGCCGGCCCATCGCAACCATTTTTTAAAGTCCCGACTTAAATAATAATGCAGTAACACGCGAGAGTATCCGCAAAATGCGATCCGCGAATTTCGTTTCCAAATTCCTCGGCCTCGGTCGCCGGCTCAGTTTTTGCCGCACTATTGTCTGTTTATCTCCCGATTTGTGTTTCTGTCGGTCGCCGTGTAGACGAATCTTCTGGGTGTTTTGTTTTCCCTCTCGTTTAAATTATAGCGGTCCGCCGGAGGATCCCGTGAGGCTCGGGAATGCAAAACGGACTGACGAGGCAGGCTTTTAATATCGCGGCCGCACTATACTGACTATCACAAAACGGCCCCAGTTTTTGCCGCCGGCGGCGCTCGCCCGCGGCCGGCCCTGTCATTACCCAAAACGATCCTAATAATATAATAGTCCTGTCACAGCCATAAGAAAAAGTTCTTAAAGGACAATTTTCGTGAGAGTTAATAGGCGATGAAATTTGGCAGGCGTTTAAGGAATTATTTCGGAGGATTTTAACGATTTCGTCGTTTATTTATAGGAACGCCGATTACGTGGCCGCAGGCTTCGTCGAGCGTTAATAGCGGAAGTTAATCTAAGGGTTGGATCGGTGGAGCGACCTGCAGCTCAGCACGATTCGTTCTCGTCTAATGTCCAAATAAACAAATTAAGATCTGGATCGTCACGGGTAATCGAAAGAATCTAAACATCACTAAATTAACATACATTTTGATAAATTAAAGTTAAAATATAATTTGTAATAACCTTCCCATATATTTACGATTTCTTAACACGATGAGTAATATTCACGTCCCGCAGCGGAGAGTAAACGAAAGTAAGTGGGTTCAAGGAACTATGAACTATGCGTTTACTTAAAGTATTTTTACGATTATTATTTTAGATGATGCCTAATCATTCTGACTGAGGCTGGACGTGTTAACCGAAGATCACAGTAATGTAATACCACTTATTTAAGATTCGAGAAAGTTAAACATGCTTTTCAATCTATTATCCTTCAATGTTACCATGACAATAACATCCATAAGATTTTTTTAAATCATGAAATGAAACATCGCTTATCTTGGTGTCGTTGCCGTCGATTCCGCATAGATAGATCGGGACCATGGTTACGCAACTTATTCGTAAAACAGATAACTTACGCTACTGTTTGCCTTTGTCCAAAGGCAAACAGTAGCGTAAGTT
>DWTT01000760.1:0-13876 GCA_018250895.1 Carterocephalus mandan
AAGTGCGGTAATGAGATACATTACGATATTGAAATTGGTGAAATAAGGGGCCCTTTACGAGCAAATGTGTTATAATAAATATTTGTCTTGCAAGAGGCTTGTTAGCCCGTATAATGCACTTAAAATCGCAAAAAATCAGAGTTAGCCTCATTTACATCTGTGTCAAGATTTAACTACAACTAAATAGCTAAAGAGAGATTCGACGACAGTTAATGGTTCTACTCCTTAGTCTTACTGGGTAGTTATCACGGGTAACAACGCAAAAATAAATAACCAGTGATAAGACCAGTAGGGCCGAGCAATAGAACTACAGCTTATCAAATATTGCGTAGCCTAGTTATTTTATGTTTTTTTTGTATTTGTTAAGTATTAGCTATAAAACTGTGACGACGGATTAAAATTTGCTTTATCACTTGTAAACCCAAATTAATTATCCGGATAGGTCCAGAATTCCAGTATTATTGAGCTTTCTCCCATTTTCAGACAATCCTGTCTACGACAAGATTTAATGATAAGGAAATTCCTTACACATTCCTAAAACCATGGCTAGCTGACGGACTTTTGATAAGCAATGGTAAGTAAATCGATTCGATTGAAATTTTAATTTAGTTGTATGGTTAAAATAGATTTTCTTGTTATCAAAATTAGATTACCTATTGAATAAAATTGGATTAATTTTTCGCATGCTCTGGAATTGGTTAGGTTGGTACCCAAGTTTATGTAACTTATGTTGTAGTTAAAAGTAACTAAAATAAAATTTTAAAAACTGATGGTCTACGAGTGGTCGTTCGTAATTCTTTATATCCTATAATAGTCACCTCAAACACCGCGATAAATTTTACCTGCATTTAAAAATTAAATGTTCACATTTATGTATTTTTCATACATATTCCATAATAAATATAATCTTTACACAATCATTCTTCCGTGCATTATTTAAAAAAGCGCTCATGCTCTCGCATAGATCTTCCCTTACATAAATGCTTCTAAATTCCATTCGAAAAACAAACACTATACCGGTGGTTATCGCCTAGATTCCGCCTACTTGTAATATGTCATAGTAAGACATAGTAGTAGGGTTGTTTTCAATGGTTAAAAACAATCGTTAAGCCTTGTCGAAGACATTCGGGTGACGTGACATTAGACACTGGTTTGGTCACTAACTTCTCCACCAATCCGCATTGGAGCAACGATGGTGGAGTATGCTCTAGACCTCCCGCACATTTGTCTGTGGGAGACCATTGCCCAGTAGTGGGACGTCTATAGTTTGCAGATTAGCTTAGCTTAAAGACATAGTAACAGAGCAGGCAGGTAATCCTAGTGAATATATTCTTTGAATATTGTTTTCAAATTTAAGTACTTACATGTAGCACAAAGTAATGACATAGCTCTGTAAACTTTTTATTTTGAGCATTATAGTCTACAATTGTGCGTATGTAGACATTCGGGTAATATGTGCAAAAAAATGCAAAAATGCTTCATGAGATAATTATGTCACTTAAAATTAACCTACTTATATCGGAAGGAAATAAATGGCAGCAGAGAAGAAAGATGCTGACACCGGCGTTCCACTTCAACATCCTGAAGAAGTACACGCGAACATTCACTGAACAAGCAGAGGAGTTTCTCTTCACTATTAAGGGAGAAGTTGGCAAGGAGCAAACTGACTTGGTCCCTATCATCACAAAGACGACCCTTCATATTATCACAGGTAGGAAGATTTATCAGACAGTAAAGGAAAAACCTGCATGCCTCAGATTTCTCCATCATCGTCAGCCTTTTGAGTTTTGAAGTTCACTGCTGGAAGTCGACGCCACGTCGACGTTATTCTGAATTCAGCGATTTCCCGCCGTTTTCATCAGGTGGTCCACCTTGTCGAAGAGTAAATAGAAATTTTACTGTCGTCTTGTGAGTTAATTATATTCGTGACATTAAGTTTTCTTGTTTCAGAAACTGCCATGGGAATATCAATTGGAGAAGGCAAAGCTTCAATCATGAGTAGCTACTTCGACGCAGTTTACATAGTTGGTGAATGTGTCGTAAAGAGACTATGCAGAGTGTGGTACTTCATAGACGTGATATTCAACTTAAGCAAGCTCGGAAAAGCTCAAACAAAAGCTCTTAAAGACCTTCACAGGTTGACGGATCAGGTGATCCAGGAGAGAAGGGCTTATCTGGAGAACAATAATGTAACAGAATTTACTGAAGATAACGATGTTTACGGGAACAAGGGACGCTTAGCAATGTTGGATTTACTGCTGCATAATGAGAAGGCAGAGAAAATCGACAACAGTGGCATCAGAGAAGAAGTAGATACATTTATGTTTGAAGTAAGTACCTACCTACCTAAGTGACTTCCTTCAATTTTCTCTCCGGGTTACGCCGACGACGGCGACGAAGACGAAGAAGGGTTCATAAAAAAAATGCCAAAAAGTATTTAAAAACAATTTCTCTTAAGGCCCTTTAACTGCATTAAAAGCACCTCCTAATATTTTAAAAATGCGCGTCGCTGCATCTGTCAACCTGATAAAACGAATAAAACCCTTTTTTTCAAGTAGGAAATAAGCTGATAATGATCAAACTATCCTGAACAGCTCTTCATAAATTATAGCAATCAGCCATCTCGATCACGTCGAACAAAACAAACCACATTAAAATCGCTTGGGAGCTACGATGGCACAGACAGACACACAGATACAGACGGACACGTCGGAATAATAAATACTCTGAGTAAATACCTATCTTCAAAGTATTGTTACACTTTACGACACTGAAATATGTTCTGTTTCAAGAAATATATTAAGTACGAGTACTTAGTTCATGATAAATTTTAATAACTTTCAGGGTCACGATACGACAGCAATGGCGCTTTGTTTTATGATTATGAGGATTGCTAACGAACCAGAAATTCAGGTAGGTATCTATTGATATGGGATTAAGGGATGGGACGCTTCAATCAATTCATAAATTCTGTTCAAGTATGCTTCATAAAGCTTAATTTCTTTGCATATTTTTTATCAGGAAAATATCTACGAGGAAATGAAGCACATTTTCGGAGACTCCAAGCGCTCACCGGCTATGGAAGACTTCAATAATATGAAGTATCTGGAATGCTGCATCAAAGAGTCATTACGTCTTTACCCCAGTGTACCTTTTATAGCCAGGATTCTTGCTGAAGATACAGTTTTGAGTAAGTTGAGCATGCTAGTATCTGCATGATTCTCATAAGATGCACATAACAGCAAAAATCTACTGCCCATAAAAAACTGTGACCGACCTCGAATAAGACTCGAAAGAGCATGAAAAAAACACGCATGCGACTTTTGATCATTTTAAAGCTATGAACAAATCCATATTTCGTTTTCTAGGTGGTTATAAAATTCCTGCAAATACGGCAGCCCACATACACATTTACGACATTCACCGAAACGCAGACATCTTTCCCGAACCCGAAAAGTTCATTCCGGAGAGATTCCTTCCAGAAAATAACCTGAAACGACATCCTTATTCATACATACCATTCAGCGCTGGACCGAGGAACTGCATAGGTTTGTGTTCTTTTTTTTGGAAAACGTTTGAATTAAGCGTTATAACCTAATTACAACAACAATTTTGTCTTAAAATATTATATTTCATCTACACAACCATCAACTACCACTGCCACAAATTTTGACTGGAACAGACCAGGTTCAACGATTCCAGCCTAGTTCATATCGACGTCCCAGTTTTCTACCTTTAGAAATTAAATTATTGAAACTTAGTTGGTCTGTGCATAAGCAATAGGACTAGCAGTATTAGCATAATTATTTAACGCCAGTTACATTAACAGTCATGACGTATTTTTTTTTGCTTCCACAGGTCAAAAATTCGCTATGTTAGAGCTAAAGACAATAGTGTCAGGGCTATTGAGGAGGTTCAAGCTGGAGCCAGTCACCAAGCCTGAAGATATCGTCTTCGCCAGCGACCTGGTTTTGCGGTCCATCAACCCTATTTACGTGCGCTTCTGTCACAGAAGTTGAGCTTACTGTAGAGGAAAAGCAGGGCAATTGTGTAAGGCGCAAAACCCAGACAGCGGGTTACGCAATTACCCAGCAGGTACGTTTGACAACTCCAATCTCCCTGTAAAATGTGTGTGGTCTCCCTCCTGTTGTTCAACAGGGGTAGTGTGGGATCATGCGAGTTACGTTCGGGCTTTGTATTCAGGTCTGGTTGTCAAGTTCAAGAACACGAACAGTTTTGACAAATGTAATAGTACGATTGGAGCAGTCAAACGACCATCTATGATTTTTTCAAAATCCTTTGCATAGGCTTTGCATAGTACCTACCCACTTAATCGACGCTACATCTCCCGATCGTTTAATAAGCCTTTTTAATTCAGCTGATTTTTCTTTAAATTATCGATCTATGGTCAAAAGGCAGCCAGTCAGTTATAAGTTTTCCGTGTCGTAATCTCCTCTCAAGGGTTTTCTAAATTACGTACCTTAGGTACCACTTGAGAGTTAAAATGAAGTAATATTAAGACCAACGATACCAACGATCTAACAGAATTATAATAATGACATTTTATTTGATCTATCGATGGTTACCATAAAACCTGTGATTAGCTATTAAATAAGTACCTAATTTAAGTGTTTATAGATAATACCAATAAAAGACTGAAGCATTTTAAACTTATTTCAATTATCCCAGATAATTTAGATATGCAATTTGCATTCCGCAAAAGGGGGAAAAATAAAATATTATGTATTCTGTGGTAGCACCCAGAGACAAAATGACTGACTGTCATGATGACATTAGCTATTACTGACATTAGCATTGGCTGTCTTGTCTTTGGCCTAGGCTGGGCAAATGAAAACGTAAACTATAAATAAAAATAAATTTTTATTAACGGAAGGTGAAATGGTAATTTCTGATTGTATTTCATAGGATTCCTTTCAATTCTGTTAAACCTATAGATTACCGGTATTTTTAAAAATGATTGATTCAGACAACAAAACAGTTTGGTGTGGAAACTTAGCAGATCAAGTAACTGAAGTCTTGCTGTACGAGTTGTTTTTACAGGTTTGTAAATTTTTATGGTGAAATTTATATTCGAATTAGATCTAAGGGGACAAGTAGCTATGGCAAGGCTAGTAAAATTTATTTATTAACCCAATACACATTGCTTAGTGGCTTGATTAAAACCTACCAAGAAACTGGTATGTATTTAATGTAATATTTTTTTGTTTATAGGCTGGACCACTGGAGAGTGTTAGAATAGCAAAAGATAGAGCAGGCAATTCAAAAAATTTTGCTTTTATAACATACGCACATGAAGTGTCAGTGCCATATGCAATAAGCCTTTTCCGTGGCACAACTTTGTATAACAGAACTCTTACTTTGCAATCTAGGGGGCGAATGGCGTTGCTGCCGCCACCGATAAGATGTTATGGTCCAGATCCAAACATGGATTTCTCTAACCAGCCAATTGTCATTCAACAGTTTGCCCAAATGACTGAGAATTTGAGCGAAATGGAGCATCCAGCTGATAACCGACAGCGAGCCAGAGAGACCAATGATAAACTAGTAATGGCTAGTTTACAAGGCAACTGGACGCATAGGCATCATCCTTACCGAGCTAAAGAACAATCTCAAGGTAGAGACAACTATAGACGTGATCATGACAATCAGCGGGGTTGGGACAAAACTGGAAGTTGGAGAGATCGACGCCACAATAAGAAATCTAATTATCACCGACGAGACTGATTAACTGTTGATAATAATGACAGTGGCAGTGAGAATTATAAGACTCAGAATAGTGTATAAAAGACTTTGTGTGCTAAGTTTTTTAAAACACATCAAAAATATCTGCATTTGTAAGTTTTATTGTATTAAACTATACCAATGTATGTATTGGTATGCATAATTTCCTTCCCATCTTGACAGGTCTGTTGGTGCAATCAATAGTTTACCCTGCCTTCTGTGTCAGGGAGGGATTGTGGGTTCAAATCCCACTCAGGACAAACATTTGTGTGATAAAAACTTGTGTATGTTATTGTTATTATCTATATAAGTATTTATTAAAAAATATCTATGTATTTATATCAGTCTCTGACACCCATAGTACAGGCTCTACCTAGTTTGAGGTAAGATGGCCATGTGTGAGGATGTCCATGATATTTATTCTATTATTACTATATTTGTTGCCTGCAATTTGCACACAGAACCTATCAGAGCAGCCATTCAGTTTGGAGTGTTCTTAACTAATTAAGATTATTTTTTGTCACATGCAGTGTAATATAATCCACAAATTGATATTTTTGTACTATCAGTATAAGCAATTTTTTTTACATGAAGTCCATAATGTTGTATTTTTTTGTGTAAATTGCATTAGATAGATAGATATTAAAAATTATACCTAATGAGTTATTTTGTAGACAATGTGTGAATTGACTTTTAGCTTTTGGTTAAGAATATTACCTTGTCTTGCTTAGCATAGCATAACTATACATTATTGCTATGTATGTCTTGCGTAGCAATAATGTATAGTTTTGTACATTATCATAGTTTTGAAATCATAGTTAGAAAACTAGAACTTTTAGCAATGGGCAAATTACAACAGAGTAGTGTTCCACAAATTTTATTTCTGATATTAAAAACATTGACTTTATATTATTGATGTTCATTCAATACCATTGCCATTTCATTAGCAAATCCTCTAAATTCCTCCTGAAAGTACATTTTTTTGTAAAATAAATATTTTAAGAGGCATAAAGGGACCTATAACTTCAAAATAATTTATAGGTAATTTGGATAAGTAATATAAAGCATCTGGTATTATTGTGTTTTTCCTAGTTTAACTGACAATTCAATTAACAGAAGACTGATATACTTGTAAAAATCATTATTTACCAATTTGTTGCGATATTTGTAGAGGACATAGCTAAGAATTTCATATATAAATGCCAAGGACACCAGATAGAATATGAACGATAAAACTTTTTCATCCATGTCTAAAATATCAGAAGAGATTATTTTGAAGATAAGGTATGTGCCAACCACGCCTCGCAGTGTTAAGAAAGATGTTAAGTATAATAATTCCACAGTGTAAAATATTAAGGTTTTGTTGTATCCACTACTGCGGAGAAACCTGGAATGAAAGATTTCATTAAATTAATTATTGCGATTTATGCTTCGCTTCTAAGAAAATCAACTAACCTAGCACCTATATAGATTAGTCAGTCATAGTCAGTGTGAAATAAAATTCCGAGAAATACAACAAACATTTAAATCATATTCAACTAAGTTAAAAGCAGCGCCATTTAGACAGTTGCTGGCTCTTCGGATCATACATTTTCCATCGGGATTAACTGGTTATAATAATAATTTAATAACCATTGTAGTAAATAGTAGGTATAATAATAGCAGAATTACTTCTGATAACAAGTACCGGTACTCTCATCGTTGCATGTGGCGCCAATCCTCGAATATGAAAAAGCGCCATCTAGTAAACACGCATTGTATTACGTGCGTTCTTTCTACAGCCAGTAATATAAAAATAGCTTCGCTCGCTCACTCTTCAATGAATATCAAGCATCGCCTCATAAAATCTTGCTATTTTCAGTTATCTGTTACCATACCTTTGTTCACCTAACGTCTACAGGTCTTGTCTAATTTCTAGCATTAAAAGTGTAAATAACAAACCATCTCATCTGAAGCAGGGGGTTGGTGACCTCCATGAGTGCGAGGGTGCAGGCAAAGGTGCAGCCGGTGTAGTCCTTTCCCATGTACATGTCAATGGCGAACAGTGCGCTGGCGTGATGGCACAGCATCAGCCGACTGCTCGGCCAGTACAGCAGACACCACAGCAGGTCGAATGCGAAGTAGCCCCATGACCACGTCATGAGGGCATATTGGGGCGTGGTCACTTTCGCTGGGGATGAGCGGAGGCATTCAAGTTGCTATGTACTTTAATTTTTGTTGCCATGTAGCGTCCATAGCCCAATGGCTCGCGTCAATTCAATGTGATCGAAAGAGTTAAGCAACTACGGACGCGGTCGGTTTGTGGGTGATCGCTAGTGGCAAAATTTCATGGACGCTACCGTGCTTTGGAGGGCACGTAAAGCAGTCGGTCCCGACTGCTTTCAATGCTGGAAACAGTCGTTAAGCCTTGTCGAAGACCTTCAGGTGGCTTGAGAACATTCGACACTGGGTTGGCCACTAACCCCTATACTAATCCGCATTGGAGCAGCGTGGTGGAGTATGCTCTAGACCTCCCGGAGCAGTGTCTGTGGCGGAGACCCGTGCCCAGCAGTGGGACGTCTATGGGTCGCAGCGAACGCACAAGCTCCATGATAAGTAGTCACAGTTGCCTATGAACATGATCAACACCAGAGGAGACGCCAATGCTTCGCCGGCCCTGAAGGAGTCGCCCTTATTGTAGAACCCCATGTCATGGGGATGTTTTGGGAAGTAGACGATTTGTGACGAACCCAATAAGATTAAATGTGAACCTTTTACTTAGTTTTTCAGGATCGTAGAACGTGACGGAATTCTAACAGATTCTATTATCAACTCAACAAATTGTGCCGTTTGCGAAAACTGAATAGATATTAAGTTAATAAGAAGGTAACATAGATAGATATATTATGTTACCTTTTTTATTGATAACTCAATAACCGTCGCAACAAAGGTTGTTGAAGAGGCGATGTTACTGTAAGCGGAGCTATTGAAATAATTATTGAACGTTGATTGTTTTCCATACTTTACAGGAACAACACATCATTTGTTCGGTTCCACCGAGGTGGAATATCTCAAACTACTGGCATAATAATAATTAAGAAGGAAAACATGTGAAGAAACCTGCGTGCCCAAGAGGTCTCCATAAAGTACTTGAAATCATATTATGTGTATGCCAAACTGGCCCAAACTGCACGTAACGAGCGTTTTTTAAGGACCTGCGCTCACTGGCCGCTCGGCAGGGCAAAGGATTTTTATGCGACGAATAGAAATATAACATAATAATATGACAGTATAATTGAAATTTCAATGATGGTCCAACAGTGAGACCATACCAAGCGTGCAGACTGCTTAAGGATCCCCAGCTCAAGTAGAAAAACGCCCTAAACGCTTTATGCTTGAAAAAACTTACTTTTCGTCTACTCATATCAAACTTACTGGTAAGTCGACATTCCGTTAGCGTAGTGACGCCGCACTGGGCCGCGCCCACCACGCTGGCTACAGAGCCATGCAGCAGCGTGACGGCGCGGGAGCACCATTCAGGGCTCCGGTTGTGGTCCGCAGCACACCACACGTACAGACCACCCCAGAATAAGAACGACACCAACTTCACCAAAGTCGCAGGGGAGAGCTCGTAAATTTCCATTCATAACATGTCTCGCTATTTAATGGTTATTTTATTTTATACATGTTGTGATAGAAATCGTGGTTTAATGGGCCATGGTTAATTAACGGGTTTGTACAAAATGGTATACAAATAAGGCGGTTGACAAAGGTTGACAGAGATGTTACGGTGACAAATTTAATTGACGTCAACAGTTTTGACGGAAGGCAGAGTGTTTAATCCAAGGAGATTATTACAGAATGAAATCTTCTTGGTTTTATCAACAAGGAATAGGTTTTTTTCCTTTTAATGTGGCATGTCTCTGAGGTCTCTATTATCCCGAAGGGATAGGCATAGGTGTGTAGTACCTAAACCCACTTTTGACCGCTTAAGTTAAGACCCATGTAATAATGTAGCTGATTTCGAGCTTCAGAAATTCTGACTCCGAGCTACTACTGGGAATACTTCAAATTGGAAAAACCCAATAACACTAACCGACCCGGGGATCGAATGTAGGATCGGGAGCTTAGCAGTGGCTCTTACGACCTTTGTGAATTTAATAAAATGAAATGTCACAGATGAGTCAGTGAAGAAGATAGGTAAGTACTTATTGTGCGAAATTCTACATGCCTGATCCCTCCATGGGAAAGTAGGCTGTGCAAGAAGTAGAGCTGGCACTTTGTTATGCGACAACCCATAGACGTCCCACTGTTGGTCACGGGTCTCTCCCACTGCCAGTTACAGGAGACCTAGAGCATACTCCACCCACTACGCTGCTCCAATACGAATTGGTTAACCGGTTTGTGGCCTACCCAGAGTTGAATGTTCTTTAGCTTGACGAGGCTTAACGATTGATAATATGTACAATTAAAATCAACCGGGACCATGAAACTAGGAAGAGACTGGGACCGACGTCTAAAGTTCTCTCCGAAGTGGGTACGTCGGAAGTGTTCATGAAATTTTGCCACTAGCGGTCACATTTGTGTAGTAGGTACCTAGGTATATCACCCATATGGTGTATTATGGCGTACCTTGAGGGTGTAGGTTAATCTTGCTATTACAGTTACGCTCTGGTGACGAGGTCCAAATCTTCGAAATAATTTATTTGTTAAAATAGCATATTGCTCCGATAGTAGAAAATCGTATAAAATATTAAGCTATTGCGCGCTGCTCTTATAGTTACAATTAGTAAAAGAAGATGGATAATTAAGTTTTATTTTCAATGTAATAAATATCACATAAAGTACCAATAAAAAGTAAAAATCATATATGTATATCTACCAGGACATATAATACACTTTTAACATTGGTCTACTTCATTTATCTCCTAATGGAGAACCTTCCTATAATTTATTTATTCTTCAACACGTCATTTATTATCATTTATTTAATTAATCCAACACAACAAAAAATTTGAAATTCTGCGTTAGGTTAGGTTAGGTATGCTACATTAAATATCTATTCTATAGACAACTCTGGTATCCTTATTAAAAATTAAATCCACCTTCACGATCATTAAATTCATATTGGACGTGCAATCTGCAATAGTCAATAAGGTAATCTTTCGCTATATTCAGTCTGTTTATGATTGGTTAGAAAACACTGTAAACTTCAATAGTCAACGTTGCATAAAATGCATGCACCTACGAGTAAATATCCAAACAAGCCAGTACTTTGGGACGGAATATTTTGATAGAGTCAAATAGTTCACAGTCAATACTTCAGATGTTTACATCTTATTCCTAAGAAAGTATTACTTATCTACTTATGAGTTAACATTACCGGCATCGTAGCTTGTCGACAAACTTTTCGATAGCGCGGTACCGACTGGGAGGCATCGCTTCTTTCAGGAACGGCTTGAAGCGCGGATCCTCATCCAAGGCTAGGCAGAGGTGGCGCGCGTGCATCCTTGTCTCGGCGTTCGCGTCGCCGAGGAGTTCTCCCGCCGCCCGCAAGATCACCGTCCGCGGTTCCGTGGCCAGTTCCAGGATGCGCGCGGCTCCGTTAAGCCGGACGAGACGCGCCATAGCTTGCGCGGCCGCCGCGCGCACCGGGCCGGCTCTGTGCGCCGCCCCTCGCCGCGCCAGAGCCACCCCCGCTCGGGCGCACCCGCCGCCGCACGCAACGCGACCTAGCGCGCTCGCCGCGTCCCCACGCAGGAACCTATTCACATCCGCGCACCTGTCCAGCAAGGCCGCAGCGGATTCTTCCAACTCAGTATCCAGGACGCGTCCGCGGTGCTCAAACAGCGCGCCGAGAGTTGAGCAAGCGGCGCGCGCGACTCGAGACCGCAGCGAGCGCACGTGGACCGTAGTTGAGCGCGCGACCGCTCGCCAACAGCCCGCCGGCGCGCGGGCCCCCTCGTCCGCCGCCAGCCTCTCTGTCTCCGCCAGCCCGTTCACGATCACCTCCCAGTCCTCGTGTCTCGCCGGCACCGTGCACTCCGCGAGTGCCGTGCGCACGTCTCTCTCTTCTATCCTCCGCTCGACTTTAACCTCTTCTATCACTCCCTGGGACGCGCCTTCACTCCTCGTTGACTCCGGTGTATGACTTCTACTTTTAGACGAAACTGGCGATTTTTCGCTTTGCAAGTCTGCTTTCTCCGGCTCCAAGTGCGAAGAAGCCTGCGATTGTGTCTCGGTTACATCGACGTTCTTAGCTGATTGTGCCTCGGGCTCCAGGTCGATGAGGGATGTGGGTAAAGACTTTTCAGAGAAGTCCTCGACGTGTATGGACGGGGTCCGCGGTGGTTGTAACTCGTCGTGATCCTCACGTGGATCTTCGGCTTCTAAAATGCCGTCGACGGTAGCCGCTGACGTCACGTCTGCAACCATGTTTTCCGTGTGCTCTGGAGCTTGCTCTCGCTTGTCTTCAATCGCATCTTCATTCGCAGGGCTCGAGTCTCTGCAAAGATAATTCATTTGTAAGCTTAATTCTGTTAGTTATTCTCAGTTTGAGGTAGGGTGGTAGATGGGATTTACCGGGTGCAGAGGGGAAGGTCTGCAACGAGATCTGGCGTGGGCTGGACCAGAGCGCGCGGGCAGCAGCAGAGCCGCCGCATGCCGCCGCCGCCCCGCACGGCGCCTCCGCGACTGACGCCCCACTACATCACCCACGCCCGCCTCACATTTCGACTAGCCGCAATCAATTGTCCCGCCCGTTGATGAACTAATCCACACCACCATATTATTGTGAATACATTTCCGAAATTGCTATCGTTCGCAGGAAACGCTACGTTCCGGTGAATAGGCGCCAAACTGAGAATGACTAACACATTGTCGTGTTAACCCTTGGCCCGTTCGAAATCGATACCTTTCATATCTATTTCTTTGTTAGTAGATAACGTATAAAACCGTGTTTACCTTGGAATACGTTAAATATTTAAGCTAGGATTTGAGACATTTAGCCAGCGTTTTCCCACCGCGAACTAGAACGATCATACGATAGTGTAAATAGGTCGTCCATAAACGCCGTGAATGGCCGTCTAGTAATAATTTCAGTTTCAAAATGTAGGTTAGCAGTGACACGCAATTACTTGGCCACTCGACGACGCGTGCCGAGAACCACTAACATCGAGTCTTACTTGCGCCCTTTGAATGCATCGACTCCATAAACGTGAAGCGCCGAATCGCAATTAGTATATTTATGAAGAAGCTAAAATGAACCCCTAAATTTTATGCCGACCTAATGACCTGCTTATCAACGATACCTAGTATTGGCGTTAAGCTCTCAAACAATGTGTGACCCAGTACACGCCGATGGTAGGGAGTCTTGTATCCAGTTTTTGTTTCGTTGCTACGAGACGACGCGACGCTATTCAAACTTTACGAACTATGCAGCTTTGAGTTCGATAGGTGCTTAATTGCTGTTTGCTGTTCTAATTATTTATTGCTTAAAGGCATACGAGATGTTTACAATGGTGTTGTTTATAGCGGAACCACCTACTACGAGTATGGCTGTAGCATAAATTGTGTCATGTTTTGTAACACTGATCATTATCTAAACTTCTGCCCAAAGTTGTTTTACAGACAATTTAAGTTGAAAATTAAAACTACACCAAAATATTCCGAGTTCAATAGCCTAATACTATTCCAAGTATATCTACGAGTACATACATATTACTAATAAGAAGAATTTCTTAGATTGCTATGCTATCTGTAAAATTATTTAAAAGATGGCTCGCGTCCATCGGAGAGGATCGTCCAGCTAAGCAATGTCGGGTGCGGTCGGTATGTGGATGAATGAACGATAATAGCGAAATTTCATGGGCACTTCCCAATATTTTAGTTTTCAATAAAATTGTAAAACAATCGTTAAACAATGTCAAAGACCTTCGGGTGGCTTGAGAATATTCGACACTGGGTTGGCCACAAACCACTCCACTAATCCTCATTGGAACAGCGTGATGGATATGCTCTACTATTGGTCTAAGAGCCGGTGGGAGATCGTCCTTCACCGATCTGATAACTGTCTGTCTATCTGCTAACTTATCGAAAGTTATCTCAAATTTTAGATTATTTAATTTCAAAATCAGTAAAATAAAAAAAAAAATAA
>DWTT01000761.1:0-13867 GCA_018250895.1 Carterocephalus mandan
AACCTTGTCTCCTAAATTAGCAGCATTTGTAGCAGTTTCTATAGCAGTTACTTTAGCTGTTAAGTCAGCTGGAATAGTATCAGTCTTAGTTTTTATTTCATCTACGTTAGTTCCAATACCTAATAATGTAGCAATTGCACCTCCAGTCATGAAGTTTGTTGCTGTAGCACTGTAATCTATTTCAGCAGCACCATTAGGTTCATACTTAAAAGTGTTGAAAACATTAGTAGCATTGTCTACACCAAAGGTATACTTATTCTGTGCAGCATCTTCATAAATTATGCTTTTAATGTTAGGGGATGGTACATTTGCTCCAGAGTTGTCTTTAAAAGTTAAACTAGCCATATCACTTTCCGTTAATTATAAAAACCATAATGTGCATGAAAATAATATAAATTCCGTAAATACTAGATTTCGCATAAGATTTCCTTGAAGCTTTTCGCTTCAGAATTCTTCTCTTGTGATCTAAGTATGTAGCAGACGATGTCATCCTAGTAGCCCCTTTGGTGTTATTCCAGTGCTTGACACTGGAATCCATTTTTCCATCATAAGAAACGTTGATTACTTTTATACTAGCAAATTTAACTGGATGCCAGTGTCTGGGCATTGGAATAACAAAAAGAGGGCAGGGCCCTCCTTGTATATTAGATATAGGCTGAGTTATGATCGTGATAAACGTGATCGCTTGCGCAGTCGAACATTTTCACAAAACCATTCTCTAGATAGAGATTATATTCATGATGTTGATCTAATAACTCAAAGTTATCTTGTGTTTCTAAGCTGAAGTGACTTGAATCTGATAGCAATTCGTAATTTGGATTATCTATTTTACTAATGCTGCTTATTACTTTGCCATTACCATTTGATATAGCCAAACTATAACTATCACCATCCTTCATTATTTTGATAGATACCTTATCCTCAGGTAACACTATAAGCTTTTTTGTATCACTATCGTGAATTACAAATTTGCCATCTTTAAAGTAATACTTGTCTTCCGGCAAAGTACCAACCTTATAATTCGATGTATGCAGTTTGTTCCAAAAATCTAACACAGATTGCTTTTCTGCTCCTTCTGCCCTATCATACAAAGCTTTTACATCATTATAATCTATGATTACATTTGCCTTATGCTTTCCTTCTACATCTCTATCATAGCTCTTTTCTATTTTCAAGATTGTGTCTTTCAACACTACCTGCTCTTTCTCCTCCACTGAAGCTGACCTTTTTGCCCTTGTTGGAATTTGTGGTTGATCAGACTGTATTTCACTATTGTCGTTTGATACAGTTCTCTCTTCAGCAACAACATTAGTAGTACTATGAACTTCTGTCTTAGTTTCACTTACTTGCCCTTTTGGACTTTCGGTTTGTTTCTCTTTTGTGAATATTCTCTGATAGTCCGTGTAGCCTCTGTTAGTATCGCCGATATCGCCACTGCCTTGATCAAAAGTTATTTTTTTGCTTCCATTTCCCATATTCTCAATTTCAACTTGAGGAGAAACAGATGCGAGGAAATCATTATAGCTGTAGTTATAATCAGCAGAAAAGAATATTTGCCCTTTGAAGTTATGGAAGTTATTAGATAACATTCCTATTTCTTCATCAGTATCACCATCAAATAGTTTTACTTTAGTGAAATATCTTTGATTGTTGATTCTCACTATTTCACCACTCGAGTTTCTTTGTATCTGATAATCATTTGGATCATGTTTAATGGTAAAAAGTTTACCAGGGGCATATTTTTCTAAGTTTATAAGGCCCACATTTATATGTTTATGAGAATAATCTCTCTTTTCATATTCATGTGCAAATACTGGGTCAATATATTTGTATTCGTCTGGTATGCTACTGTATTCTCTTCCTTCAGAATCAGATGGTGCTAATTTATATTGTCCATCTTTTTCCACCAATTTTAGGTGAGTAACATTGCCTGGCAATTGAAACCTTACGTTTTTTCCATGATCATGAATGAACAAGTTACTTTCATTTATAACTTCACCTCTTTCATTTTTCATCTCTTCAGTGATATAGAAGCCCATATTTTTGAATGCATGTAGATTTTCGCCTCCTTGCTTTACAACCGCTTCGTATACATCGTCGTCTGTTCTATCAGTCCCTTTATCATCCAATAATGTTCCTTTTTCTACGATTACGCCGCTTTCTCTTTGCTCATCAGAATATTGAGCATGCTTTGAATCCTGATGATTTAGAATTTTGGTCCCTCTAAGAAGTAGAGAATCTAAATCTTTTTGAATGTGTCCAGTGCTAGGATGCAACAATTCATTTTCATGTAAATGTGCTTCATCAAAGTATTCATCACGTTCAACTGTTCTGCCATCTATCAGAGAAGCTTTATAATGACCATTTTCTTTTGTAATAGCCATATAAGCACCACCGTCATATTGAGTATTCAAGTTGTGCAATATGTCCTCAAAAACAAAAGTTTCTTTAGTTTGACCTTCAACTTGCTTAAAAAAGCCTGATTCGCTCGACAACTCTCCAAGCTTTGTATTCCCATCATATATAGATAGTGCACCCATATCTCCGTGACCAAGAGCTTTGATAGAGAAAACTTTACCTTCTTGTAGATTAATATGAGCACCTCTGATTAGGTTTGGATCGATATTAACCATCTCTTCTAACATCTTTTCTACGTCAATGTTCTGAGTTTCTTTTACTTGTTTCAAGCCAGCGTTTATGGTTTTATCAAGCAAATCATCTTTCAGTTGTGTATATTTGTCCTGTGTAGCATTATATAATCTCTTATCTTCATTATGATAATTAGTGCTGGCTGAATTGCATTTTTCTACAAATTTCTCATAAGAGATCTCTCCTCTTTTGTATTGCTCGTATGCATCATGACGCTGTGTTTCTTCCTGTTCACGAAGGCTTTTCAACACATCATTATATTTTATATCCTTCTGCTTATCTAAGTCTTCTTTCCCATCATAGTAAGATTTTCTAAGATCTTCACCATATTTTGATAATATCCTCAAAGCTTGCATTTTATACTCTTGACTGTTTTGATATTCATTACCTTGTTGATCAGAGTAAGTCAGCTTAACCTGCCCATCAGTAGTTTTTACTGCCTTTAAGAAATGATATTCCTTTGATATATCGAGGGTATCATTTGTTGCCCTATTAACAGCACGAGCATAATCGTAAAATGACACATGCTCTACAGCAGAGAAACTTCCAACGTTTTCTCCATCTATTTTTTCTATATTTGCTTTATAATACGATACATCTTTAATTTCTCCACCCACTATTTCTTGACCAGTTGCTATAAAATCTCCTTTTGTAACTTGCAAAGCGTTGAGATGTTCCATTGCAGTTTCTGTATCATTCTCAGCAAGCCAACTTTTGAAGTCAGCATCATGTCCTTTTATGTCTTTCAAGAAACTTTTTGATTCATCTGAGTTACCTTGACGTAAAGCATCTAGGTAGTCTCTTAATAAACTAGGATCTTTTTCCTGTAAGTACATTATCAACGCATGACCAGTTTTATACACTAAACTGTTTTCTTCACCATTGGCTGAGTATTGTAAATTTAAAATTCCACCTAGATCCAAATTTGCGGCTTCAGTTTTATCAATGCTTGACCCTTGAGCATTGAACTTGTGATCTGAATGATGTTCAAAGTAATCTGCAATTCCCTCCATTAATACTGTAGGTAGAGATTTTCCTCCTGTAGCCAAGTAAGTTAAACCATGTGCAAATTCATGCTGAAGGTTATGAACGCCACCTTGCTGATAGACATACATCTCAGCAAAAATATCAGCTTCTCCTTTGTAGTAACATTTACCACCTTCATCTCCAAGGTAAGAACCAAAACGTTCGCTTCCACCAAGGTGAGTGTAATCAGCCTTATCATCAAACACATAAATTTTGAATGTTTGTTCTGAGCTACCAGGCTCCAGCTTAAATGCATCTTTAAAATTAGTAGCTGTTTCTCTTATCTCACTTTCAATGTGAGCAACTTTACTTGCTCTTAAATTATGAGAATAAACTTCTACTTTAATATTTAAATCTTTAACTTCTATGATATGCTTGTTGTTAAAATATTCATCTTTAGATATATTTTTATTTACTTGTCGATTGATTGTCATTACTTTAACCCCTAGTTTATTAGTCTTTACAATATCAAGCATAAAGTGACTCATCTGAAAAAAACGTAAATTCTCATATTAGTATAATTTATATCTTAATAAAAAAGTATAGATAGTTAACTCAATATGAAAAATCGAGAATATAGCTAAAATTCCATAGCTGTTAATAAGTAGCGGAATTATAATTAAGAAATTTACTGAGTAGAAAAAAAGGTAAAAAAATCCTTTAGTAGCGAGTTTTATAATGTAAATTGGCGTTGTAATAATGTGCTAACAAGCGCGATTTGGCTGAATGTAGAAAAAATAAAAAAGACATGCAGCCGCTATAATTTTTATGTAATTTGTCAATAAATATCTGAGTTTTTTACTGAATTTTTGTTGTTGAACCCGCGAGGATCAAAAATAAGGATAAGTACTCTTATTGGTATGATAAGGAAAGTGGGAAGGTTTGTCAAGGAGTTTCATTCAGCAAGAAGTCTAAAAGCAAATTGACTTTCATTTCACTGAAGCACTATACTAAGGTTAAGATGGGTAATTAGCTCAGTTGGTAGAGCACTTGCTTGACGTGCAAGGGGTCGCTGGTTCGAGCCCAGTGTTACCCACGTTTTTTTGCTCATAAAAAGATTTTATATGACAGCAGTGCACAATGGCAAACACTCAATAGCAGAGTCCAAGCGCTTAATTTATTCCATAATAATAGTTGCAATAACAATGCTTACGGAGATAGTAGGTGGAGTAATTTCACACTCGCTTGCTCTGTTATCAGATGCAGGGCATATGCTCACTGATCTTTTTGCCTTGATTTTAAGCTGGGTAGCGCACAAATTTTCAGCTAAGAAATCTGATTTACAGAGGTCATATGGGTATCACAGATTGCAGATAATTGCAGCATTTGTTAATGGTTTAACTCTATTTTTCATTGCAGCAGTCATTATCATTGAATCAATAAAGAGATTCATTTGTCCGGTCAATGTTGAATGGAAAGTAATGCTAATAATTGCCACACTTGGCCTGATCTCTAACATTATAGTCTTTTTTATATTACATAGTAAATGCGAAAGTAATATAAACATAAAAAGTGCTGTATTGCATGTTATCGGAGATATTTTAGGTTCTGTAGCTGCTATACTTGCATCCATAATTATCATGTTTACCGGATGGCAAATAGTGGACCCTATTTTGTCAGTATTTGTCAGTGTAATAATCTTAAACAGTGGCTATAAAATTCTCAAGAATTCTTGCCATATACTCCTTGAAGGTACACCTGAGAGTGTATCTGCTGAGGAGATAAAAAGTGAGATTGTATCTAAGTTACCTGAAGTGATAGATGTGCATCATATACATGCATGGTCACTATCTGATAATTATTTTATACTTACTATGCATGCCAAGATAAAGCAAAATGGACAACACACTAATATTTTGTATGAGATAAAAAAAATACTATTAAATAGGTTCGAAATTGCGCACTCTACAGTTGAAATTGAATACGATGAGTGCGTAGACAGTAAAATACTTAAGCATTGACATCTATAGGCTATTTGTTATTACTACAATATCATAATATTATAGAGAGTAGGCTATGATAGGTGTTTCCCAAATACAATTTCCTGGAAAGGATTCTTACAGATTAAAGACAGCAAGTTACTTCGCAGCTTTTGTTTCTTTAAGCATTTTAGTTAATCCTGCCAATGTCTTTTTATCTTTTGCCACATTGTTTTTTAGATCTGAAATAAAAACTTTTTACGTTTATAAAGACATAAAAGCTGCAAAGCAGGAAAAAATAAGTAAAAAGGAATATTGGGAAATATTTTTTGAGAAAAATAAAATTAAGATAGCATCTTTCCTTTTATTTTTTGCTTCTGTAACATATCTAACTTTTACAATTACTTTTCTACTTGTTTCGTTACTTGCAACAATACCACTTGCAATGGTTTTAATTCTATTACAAAGTGAATTAAGGCCAAAGGATTTTAATCCATTTACGTTACTCAAAGCTGCTATAAGTTTCTTTTTAGAAGGCATAAAAGAAAATACTCGCAGTATGACAAATAAGTTTGATGGTACTTATGAGCATTTACTGCCCCATCAATTGAATGACGATATTAGTAATAATATTGGTAAGTTAATACGCAAATATGATCCAGTACCAGAAGACGCTATTAATGATGAGGGATTTAAAGAGTTTATTGAATATATAAATCACTTACATATGCTTGATGGCCAACCATTTAGTAATGAGAATAAGGGAAAATTAGTAATGTTTTTGCAAGATTTTTGCAAAGGTAATGAGAAACATAGCTCTGGTTTCACTGGTGGACAAATTCTTCTGTTAGTTCTTAGAGCCTGCAATGATGGAGATAGAGAAGCTGTAAAAAATAAAAAAGACGCGTTGATTGCAAATTTACTAGATAGCCAAACTTTCTCTAGAAAAGAACGAATTCCTAACACATGTTTTACTGGTGTTATCTACAGAATGTTAAGTACATTAGAGGGTATTCATTCCGATCCAGAGATTAAATTTACACCACCTAGACAAATGCTCCTTACAGAAGCAGAAAATGAAGCACGTAAGTTTATGTTAGACAGGCTAAAAAATAAGAAGAACAGTAAAGAAATTCTTAGGGCTTGGCATAACGCCTAAAATAATTATGAAGATGATAAAAGTCAAAAAATAGTTGATGATTTTATTGCAGAAGTAAGTATTTCCTTAATGAGAAATTTACTGAGTTTTACTTCTCAATATAGTGAACAAATTGTGCTGACGTTAATGAAAAATATTAACTCTGTAAAGTTAAATAAATTAGAGCACTTTGCGCTGTCTCAGCACATAACAAATAAACTACAGGGGGATGGTTTAGACGATCAACTCGAAAACATCAAAGGAAAAGTCTTTTTGGAGCTTTTAAACCAAAATTTACTTAGAACAGATTTTTTTCTCAAGGACTCATCTTTAACTGAAGCTAAGAGAATAGCTAGCAAAATAATAAAAGAAGAAGTAAAAGAATTAAAATTGAAAGCCAAGAAGACTATTAAGGGTCAAGTGGCCAGAATGTTAGATAGTTTAAGAACGTTACCACTAGAGAAAAGGTGTTATAGGGTATACACGGAACTGAGTAAAAATAGCAGAGACGATAAAGAAGAAATAAAGAAAATTCTGCAAGAAAAGCTAGCAATAACAGAAGCAGTGATAAATAACATGTTAAAAAAAGAAGCTTCACACAGGCTAGAGATAGAGATTGAAGATATTTATAATCAAAATAAGCGCAATGTAACCACACTTTATGAAAAAATACAAGAAGTGAAGCAAAGATTCATTGAAGATGAATTTTTAATACCTCAAGAAGTAGAGAGTATAACAAGAGTAAAAATTACAATCTTAAATAAAGAAGATAAAATAATACCATCAAGCAGTTTATCTAGTAGTTTAAGTGTCAGTGATTTAACATCTCATTGCTTATAGAAACTTATGCTCTCTGCCTTGCAGAAGATTTGCAATATTTTTGTAATGCTTCAAGAAAATTAATATCGCTACAGTGAGTAGTATAAGGAATAACTCCTTTTGAAAAAAGAAAGATGCTATAACAGCTGCTGCATTAGCAGCCAAGGAAGCAAGAGAGGAGTACCGAAAGATAAAAAATACTATTAGCCAGACAAATACAAATGCTAATGCTATAGAAATGTTAAGTGCTACTAAAACTCCCAAAGTTGTTGCAACCCCCTTTCCTCCATTGAACCTTAGCCAAATAGGAAACATATGCCCTAGAACTGCTAAAATTGCAGATACATATATATAAAAATCGTTATTATCACAAAATTGTTGTGCTGTATAAACCCCGACAAATCCTTTCAAAGAGTCTAAAAATAATGCGAGGACAGCAAGTCTCTTATTTCCTGTTCTTGCAACATTTGTAGCACCAATGTTTCCTGAACCTACTTCTCTTAAATTTATACCATTTATTTTTGCAATAATTAAGCTAAACGGTATTGAACCTAATATGTAAGATAATACAAAGACTACAAATATCTCTATCATAGCAGAAATCTAGCTAATTTTGTTATTCCTTAGCCTTTTTAGATAACATTGGACTTCATTGTTAATCTGATTGCTAAACAGTATAAGTGCTGTCATATTGATGAGTGCTAAACAAGAGAATAAAGCCCCACCAATATTAGCAATAGCCATTATATCTTTAGACAAACCTGACAAAAATGAAACTACTACCACCGCTATACGATATATTACTACACTTTTTACACCAAACAAATACAGCCATCCCATTTCACAACAATATACAAATGAAATTACTGAGGAAAACGCAAACAAAGGCGCAGCGATGGTTAAAAGTATAGGAAACCAAGAAGAAACTGTTTCAAATGCTTTTTGGGTGATCAATATTCCCTCGCCAATGCCGGTCTGGTATGCGCCTGTTATTACTATTGTTATTCCTGTCAAACAACAAATTAACATTGTATCAAAGCATGGTTCTATCATAGCAACTAGACCAGTCCTAACCGGCTCCTCATCTTTAGCTACAGCGTGAGTAATTGCAGCAGAACCAACACCTGCTTCACTGGCAAAAATTGCTCTTTGAATTCCAGCAACAAATGCTCCTACTACTCCTCCACCAACAGCATTGAAGTCTATCATACTTGAAAACAATATTTTTAATGTATTGCTAAAATTGTGAATATTGAATGCAATAATCGTGAAACAACTCAAAATATATATGAGTGACATAATAGGCACCAGCGCAGAAGAGACTTTAGCTATTCTCCTGATTCCACCGATAATCACTAGAGCAAGTAATGTAGAAATTATGGAAGAGAGAAACCAAGGATGACCATCTATCCAATTTGAATAGCCAGATAATATTGAAACCATTTGGTTAGTCTGAAATGCTACACTTCCACCAAGACCTGACAATACAAAAAACACTGCATATATTGCAGCTATCACAATACCAAGCTTCTTAAATCCAAATTCCTCTAGTCCATTTCTTATATATTGAAAGGGACCACTGAATAACTGCTCCTGGCCTTCTGTTCTGTGTCTGAATGCTAAAGTTACTTCAGCAAACTTTGCAGACATACCAAAAAAGCCTGTGATCATCATCCAAGGTACCGCTCCTGGCCCTCCCATTGAAATTGCAATTGCAACACCAGAAACAGTTCCAAGACCTACTGTGCTTGATAGCGCGGTTACAAATGCCTGAAAATGCGTAATGTGACCATCATGATGATCTGTGTCATATTTTCCACATAAAATAGCGAACGCATGCTTAAACATCCTTATGTTGAGAAATCTAAAACGTAGTGTTAGAAATATATAACCAAAGGCCAATAAAAGAATTATAAATGGTACGTGAAAGATCTTGAAAAACAACACTTCATTCATGAAGTTGCTTACTCCATTTAATGCAGTGTCATAACTTTTATGAAAAACTGAAGCAGCGTATACATCATTAAATGGTAGGCAAAATAACACTATATAAAGCATTCTATAAATCATTCTATAAATCATGTTTAATACCTTTTGTAATAAGAATCTATTGTATTTAAGACTTCCCTTCTCAGTAGATATATCGCAACAGCATTTGGAATCATAAGGCACATAAACAGGCTATCGCCTAAATAAGATATAAATTCTATATTTTTTGACATACAACTGATATACACTGAACCCACTATAAGAATTTGGAACAATATCAGTACTTTTTTGTTACCAAATAAGTATAACAGGGCAACTTCACAGTAGTAATAGTAAGCTATTATTGTGGAAAATGCAAAGGAAAACATTATCAGCGGAAGAGCTAGCTTGCTAAATAAAGGTAAGGCTGTTGAAAATGCTGAGCTAACTAACGTAATATCACCTACGGTATTAGTGATATGCATATCGGTGATAATTATCACAATACCAGTCAAAAATGAGACTAATATTGTGTCTACAAATGGTGCAATCATTGCAACACTTCCAACTTTAACTGGGTCTTTCTCTTTTACAATCGAATGTGCTATAGCTGCTGTTCCAGTACCTGCTTCATTAGCAAACACTGACCTTCTTACCCCTGCTATTAATCCACTCAATACTCCACCTCCTATAGCTGATTTGTTAAAGATATCTTGAAATATTATAGATAGAGCATTCAGTAGATTATTTCCGTTTACACAGATTAAATATATACACATGCCTATATATAACATTATCATGATCGGCCCTAAACCTGTTGCAACTAAAGCAATTCGCTTTATTCCTCCCAGTATTACAATTAATACAAATAGCGAGATAATAACAGATGTGTTGTATTCAAATAAGTTACTTGACAACGCTGCAATTTGATTTGCCTGAAATGGTATGCCGCCTAGAATCATTGCAACAAGCAGCATAACTGCGTAGATAAATGCAAGGAATTTGCCAGTCTTCATAAATCCAATCTTTGCAAGTCCATGTTCCATATAATAAAAAGCCCCACCAGTTGTGTTTTCAGAGCGATGAGTAAATGCAAGCACTACTTCAGCAAATTTTATTGACATGCCAAGTACTCCGGTAATTATCATCCAAAAAACTGCACTTGGCCCCCCTATTGTAATAGCTATTGCAACTCCTGATATTGTTCCAAGACCAACTGTTCCTGAAATTACCGTTGCAAATGCCTGAATGTGGGTGATTATGCCGTTATTATTATGGCTCTCTAGGTTGAATAGTGTTTGTATCCCATATTTGAACAACCTAAAGTTAATGAATTTGAATCGAATCGTACAAAAAACCCCAGTTGCAATTACCCAAATAATTATAAATGGTATGTTGAATATCTTTATATATAAAAAAGAGTTTAATAGATCAGTTGCTTTTACAATCATGCTGCTCACTACTTTTATATAGCTAATGAGTTTTATATGTGTAGTATATATAAAGTCCAGTGCTTATTGGAATAGTAAGTATATACAATGCGCCTAAAATTGGTAGTGTTATCCAGGGCTTGCTTATAAACAGTATGATCAATATTCCAAAAAACGACACAAATATATAGGATAGGCTTCTAGGAACATAAATGTACTTTGCAGAGAAAGTTGGAATATGACTTATCGAAAAAAATGAAATGGCCAAAAAGTAACAAGCTGTATTCTTTACGTTAAAAAATTGCTCTATAAGAAGTAAGTATTCACTCTCATGAGATTGAAAGGTAATAATTATTGGTAACAGAGCAAGTAAAGCGCATACAGGAGCTGGAACGCCGGAAAAGAAAAATTTTTTCCAGTATAATTGTTCTGAATGTAACGAAACATTGAATCTGGCAAGTCTTATTGATATGCAGATTACATATATCATTACTAAAATCCATCCTACAACTTTAATTTCATTTAACTTCCAAAAATATAAAAGAAAAGCAGGTGCTGAACCAAAATTTAGAAAATCTGCAAAAGAATCGAGTTGTGCTCCAAAATCGCTAGTTGATTTTAAAATTCTGGCTATCCTGCCGTCCATTCCATCTATTATTGCTGCAATGATAATAAAAATTGCTGAAAATTCCCATTGTTCATTAAATGTGAATTTAAGTGAAGTAAGGCCAGCACATAAACCCAGTAAAGTTATAAAATTTGGAAATAACTTGGTAATAGGTAAGGATTTACTGTTACTTTCATCATTATTCATATAACATCAAAAGTAAGCTTCTCTTGTTTATTAAAATCTGCTATAACTGTCTCACCGCCAATAACAGTTTGTCCTTCTGAAACTCTTACTTCTATACCAATAGGAATATAAATATTTACTCTGCTACCAAATCTTATAATTCCAAATCTTTCACCTGCTTTTACGCTCTGAGATGTCCTCAAATTACAAACAATGCGGCGTGCAATAAATCCAGCTATTTGTTCCACAATGATTTCTTTTCCCTTTTCATATTCAATCACAATAATCTGCTTTTCATTTTCATTACTGGATCTATTACTCATTGCAGAAACAAACTTGCCTTTTTTATAGTTCATTTCCTTTATCGTACCAGATATTGGTATACGATTCACATGGACATTCAAAACGCTTAGAAATATGCTGACAAGTGTAAATTTCTTTTCTTCTTCATTCTCTTCTGATAAAGAGTAACTAACTTCTTCTATCTTTGAAATCACACCATCAGCGGGGCTTAATATAAAATCCTTATTGCTTGGTACAGCTCTTGCTGGATCACGAAAAAAATAGGTACATAATAACGTTGGAAATAAGCAAGTAATTCCAGCTCCCCAAGATATAGAGAATGCTATACATGTTACGATAAAGGAAACAACTATAAATAAATAACCTTCTCTGTTTATGTTAGGCAAACCAAAGCACATAACTTATTCTCAATAATTCATTATTAACAATTTATCATTTATAATTTCTCATGAAAAGCTTTTTTTTACTGTTTCACTTTTCGAATTATTATATAAACATTTGCTTATAAAATCGCTGATAGATGTAAATTTTTTAATAAAAATTGAAGTTTTTTAATTATTATTAATATAATTTTAATAAAAACTTAATAATAATCCTTAATAATCTATGAATTAATATGTTCGCAATTTCGTATGACAGGGGAAATAGAAAAAGATGAATCTCCTTCCTTATACTCTGCAATTCGGATGGGTGATATTGAAGCTACAGAGCTACTAATAAAGTCTGGTGCAAACGTCAATGATAATTATGAACGTAATCGTACGCCACTGCATGTTGCTATCGGGTATAAGCAGTTTGAAATAGCGAAATTGCTGATAAATAACGGAGCAAACGTTAACGCAAAAACTGGAAATCATGGCAAAGATGACTTAACACCAATGCACCTTGCAATTTTTGCAAACACGCCAGAGTTTATAGAATTGCTAGCTAGCAATGGTGCGTTAATTAATGAAAGGGAAAGCACTGAAGGACATACACCTTTTCACCTTGCTGCTTTATATGGGAATAAAAGTGTAATACAAGCCTTAGTTGATAAGGGACAGGATATTGAAGATATTGATAATAATGGGCGGACAGCTTTATTTTTAGCTATTAGACAATGCACTGAAGCAAAGGATGATAGCAGAGTAGAAGTTATCGAGTATTTGATAAATAAACTCAAAGCAGACATAACGAAAAAAGATAATAATAACAACACAATACTTTTTCCTGCTGCTAATAATTGTCCTGGAAAAGTAGTGGAACTCATCATTAAACAATATATAGAAAGCTTTGGTAGAGATCGGTTGAAGAATTTTATCAACCACAAAAATAAAGCTGGAATGGATGCCTTGGATATTGCACTCAATAGTGGAAATGAAGAGGCCATTGAAGTACTTAGATCATATGGAGCAGACATTGAGAAGATAGAGGGTGAAAGTCGTCTATTTCGTACAGTAAAAGAAGGTAATATAGAAAAAACGAGGCTTCTTTTAGAGCAAGGAGCAAACGTTAATATAAAAAATGGAAAGGGGCTTACTCCTTTAGATATTGCGATGCGGGAAAACGATCAAGACATGGCTCGATTCCTAAGAGAGAATAAAGCAAAAACAAGTTTAGAGATAAAAGTTCAGTTAGCGGCATTAGTTACGCTAACTATTATAACTCTTGGTTTAGCACTAGTAGTGTATTTTGTTGTGAAAGGTATTCAAGAAATTGCTGCACAAAAAACAGGCAGTACTCTCAATAATGTAGAAAGTACAAAGATAGAATCAACTATGTTTTTTAAAAATTTTTTATTTGTGTAATTTTGCAAATTATATGGGCAATAAAAACCCGTTTG
>DWTT01000762.1:0-13865 GCA_018250895.1 Carterocephalus mandan
TTAATTTCTTAAAACGCACATAACTTAGAAAAGTCATTGGTGCGTGCCACTGGGGTTTGAACCCGGACCGCTCGAATAAGAGGCGAGTTCGATAGCCGCTGGGCTGTCACCGCTTTTTAAATTATATATTCTACATCAAATATAAATAAAATCGTTAGGATTTCTTGTTACATACGAGGTACCTAATTACTTAACCAAAAATGCGTTTAATCACAAACTTATTTCATCCTAAAATTTATTAACAAGTTATAGATAATATTTCTAGGCAGGAAAGTAGGTATGTACTCGTAGATCGATACATTTCAAAATATTCAATACAGTTTCTATTTAAATTTTTTTAATGAAAAATCTTAAATTTAAGTATTAAGTATAGCCTATTCAAACTAAGTAATAAAAAAAAAACTAAAATTGCGTTAATTAGGTGTAACAAGGCTATTAAGATTGTTTAACACATAAATAAAATAATAATATATATTCTAAGGTAGGTAGATAACTTACATGAAAACATAACCATTTTATAAGTATAACTATTAAATATAGCATTAGTCTTAATAGTTATCGATAGATGGGTATTTATAATATACACACACAATATCAAAATAACAATAGTCCATTATTAGCAATTATAATACAATTGTTATTAATTATTATAATGTAAACCGTAATTATAATGTCCATGACTTTCAGCTACCTAAATATACTCGTATATGAATGTATTGATGGACATAATATGCAATTAATTTTATTAAATAGTCTATAAGTTTGTTTACAACATAACCTACTTCTTTACTGAAATTGTTTTAATTTTATTAATTAAATATTAAGTACATAAATGTTTGTGCGAGTGTACAAATAAGTAAATTAACAGGATTAGTAGGAACTAGGAACAAAATTAATACGTCTATGTACGTACAGCATAGTAGACATATACGACGTGTACGTGTAACGACACGTCATCGTAATACGGACTGTTGAGGCTGGATTGCTTGGTTATGTCGGTAATGCACTTATGCTTTAAGATTCCACAAAACTTAGAATGGGTGATAAAGTCTTCTATGTGTGAAAGAGTAGGTACTATTAGTGTAAGAGAGGTAGGTATACTCACTATAGAAAGTCGGAAGTAGGAAGTTGTACAATGGTTGTAAATGACGGAAGTAAAAAATATTCATAATTTGTAATTTATTATTATATAAATATTTCAATAAGCTTTTTCAGTACACACGCACACACATTTTGGTAATGAAAATTTTTTTTGTTAAGTCATGTTCATTATTCGTTTATTTTATCGATCCCCGCATTCTGGCTGGAGCAGTGACAACACTGCTCCGATGAACTTAAGGGTGTGACAATTTGAATAAGATTTTTTTTCGCGACCTTTTATACTTACCTAATGCTTACCTACTATACATTCGTGCTATTATTTTTTTAAATTATTATAGAGTATGATTATGGTTATATTGTTACGTTTATTTAGTAATTTTTTGGGCTATATTCTATCAGATTGACAACTATTCTGCATAAAATAATGGATGCAAAATATTTTACTACATTCAGTTTCATCATGTAGTCTACTAACTGAATGCAGTTCAGATAATTGTTAAAATAATAATGATTGATTATATTGCTGAACAAGGTGTGTAGCATGAAGTGCAAGCAGCAATAGTTAGCGGCCGATGGTGCTGGGCGGCGCGGCGGCGGTCCCGCACCACGTGGCAGGGCGCGCCTCGTCCACGGCGACGCTGCATGTCAGTTTTCTGGAAAAATTGTCAAAAGTAGCTGCGCGACGCGGCGGCCAGCAATTCGCGAGGCTCCGCGCGCATGTGTGGCGGCGGCGGAGGCGCGCCGGTGTGCGTGCACGTGAAGTGAAGGTCGAATATTTTGTCCCTACTCCTCGGTCTATTGGTGTTCACGAGTCGGCGCTGTGATAATGAGGTGTCGCGGTCCCGCTCCCGCGCGCGCGGACCGGCCGCGGCGAGCGGGACGGCCGGCGGTGTGCGCGTGCGTCGGAGCCTCCGCCGGCGCCGGCGCGGCCTGCCCTCGTCAGTCTCCCCGCGGCGGGGAAGCGGTTCGCGTGTGCGACTTCGCGTCGGACGAGCGTGCGGGCTCCGACCGTTTTGCGACGTGCACGAATATTTTTAGATAACAACGCGGATAATTTATTCGCAAGTGAGCCATCGCGCGCACTTTTGCGGATATCAGTATCGGCGCATGCGGGTCCGGGCGCTCGGGCGCTAGCCGCCGGAGACGTCCCGATAGGTAAGCTGCGCACTTCCTGCGCGCGCGCCGCCATGTTCGGTGGGAACGTCACTTCCGCCGGGGCCGGAACCGGCGGCGGCGGCGCTGCGGCCGCTCGGGCGCCGCTGCGCACTCGGCGCTCCGCCGCTGTCCGCCCAGGTCAATGAGCGACGGCTCTCGATTCATAAAATGTCGGTCGTCCCATTCACGCCGCGGCGCGATGCTCCGCGACCGCTCACTCGTGACCCTCGCGTCTTCGAATATTCATGTCTCCATCGATAACATCGTAACCTCTGACTTCTTTTTGTATTATCGCGACGTTTAGTGTGAGCCGCTACTCGAGTCCGGACTTCGTGCGATGTGCTGGAAAATAAGTGTTATTTAAACTGTGGAAATTGTGTGTTAAGTGAATGAAAGTGATATTCAACATATATCGATGGAATGTTAAGTACCACGTAAGAGAATAAGCAGGTTTTCTATGCCTTCCTATGTTCTTCCATCCTTGTGCAACACATCAGCGGAATAGATTTATATGTAGCAATTTAATCATTGGTCTAATTTTTTGCTTAAATGTGTACAATATGAGTAACTAGTTAATTAAAGTTCAACTTAGCTCAAAATTTAACAAAATTGAAGGTACTTGCGCCTACCTGCGAATAGTTAGGTAGGTTGCGGCTTACCTACTAGCCGCAACGGTTTCTTATTAAAAAAACTACAGCGGGTGGACAGAAATCACACCCTCTTAAATTAGACCAATGATAACGCGCAAGACGGGAAGCGATAGCGATCTTTCTCATACGTGCGTAGGTAATAAATTGAAACAATGAGATGTGTAGCGGTGCTGCGGCGTGCGGCGTGCGGCGTGCGGCGCGCGGCGCGCGGACAGACGTCACGCAGCAGAGCGTGACGTCTGCGCTGCGCCCTGCGCCTGCGCTGTTCATTGCCCTCTCCCTTGATGATTGGCTGATTGGCGGTTGGCTCTTGCTCCTTCCCTCGTGTTTATTTACATCTGTCCATTACTGACATCACTAAAAGCGCTCAATTTTCATTCAACTGTTAATTTTAATCTATTTCCGTTGCAAAAATATAAGATTATTCTAAATTAACGTAAGAGTAAGTAGGAACATTTTGACACAACGCAATAACATATTGTGATATATGAATTGGTTAGGTAGATTTGCCTGCATACTGTCTGCTTGATTGATACAAGACTTATCAGTTTTTGTAGTGTAATTAAGTTATAACTCACTGTATGTCAACATTAATTGTGTTTATAGATACAGACAGCACTTGATATGTTACTTTATTTTATAGTAACCACTACATACTGTAACCTGTACATCATTAAACATCTCCAATCTCACAACCACAATCTCTGAATTGTCCTTAATTCGTTCAATATAGTGCAATGCAGGTAACGCAATTAACCAATGATATAAAAATAGTTTATATTTTTATATTTGTTTTGTTGTAATTTTGAGTAGCCATTTATTAATAGGAAATGGGCAACATAATAGGATACATTAATAGAAATATATTCTATATAGAAACAATATACAAATAGTTTCATTTAGAAACTATATGACAGAATGGAATATTCCTCATAGCGCGTAAATTGTTAATTTCGTCCGTAAATAGCAAGCTCTGGAATGTGGCAATTCGAGGCGACGGTACCGGAACGGTGAATCAGGTGCGTGGACGTCAGAATGACGCCACTGTCTCCACTGACTCACAGCATCTCTGTGACGTCGCAGCTCGTCACATCACTGTACACGATACGCGCCCTACTCCTCCACTACTACCTTTGCTCTTATAACTCGCGTTCCGTCCGGCAGTCGCCGCTCATTCACACTGGCAATCACCACATCCCGCGCTGCCCGCTGCCCACACCAGCTGCCTCCGCTTCCGCTGCAGCGCGGCGTGGGCGCAGGTTTCATAGGCGTTTCCTTCGCCGCACTTCCACCCACCGACGATGATCGGGCGCAATACAACAATCTTCTTGGAAACCAGTAATTACATTTCCAAATGCTCCGTTATTAGGTTAATATAATGAGCTCATTATCAAAGTTTTTTTCATCCTCCACAAATGTCACATATTTCCTCGTGATATTGCAACTAGGTTCGCACGGTTTCAGTTTACATATCGACGCATATATTACAGCGAGTACTTGGCTTCGCGTATACCCGTTCCCAGCCCTAAGCGATAAGCCATTAAGGGTCGCTCCAAAAAAACCGATCATTATAAAAGTTGTAAAGACTGCATCGGCGCCGGGCCTTCCCAGAACTGGAACCATTCTTATTTCGCGCACCCGCCTTATTCACAGCCCTTTTTTTGTGTAATCTTGGTCACTTTTTCACGGAGCGGTGCGTCTGAGAGTTTCAAGGAAATGGCTTATTGGGTTTCGTATAGAAACCGAGCTTATCTGAGGACGGCGATCGGCATCGATGCGAGCCTGGGAACGCGGCCTGAAGGACCGTTACGCGCGCATTCCGCGCCATCTACATGTCATCGCCTTAACTGCCACTTATGACGATCGCCTCCTAGACTATTGAGACGGGTTCGTGCTGTTGCGGTTCGTGCAGAATTTATCGAGTTCGTTATCGTTAGATCGAATATCATTTGGAAATAAATGGTCATTATAAAATATGTAATTTAAAAAAAATATGATATAATGACCTTGAAGTCGTTTGCTTTACTAGTCGTTTTACTTTCTTTAGTAAATTTACCGAAATATTTATTTATCTTATTATCAAAGCAGGACAACCATATGAAATACGAAATAAACTCTAAATTACAAACGTAATCAATCATGTTTCAGTATTAATCTGTAATGTTTTAACTTGCCCATAAAAAATTACAACAATGAGGAGCACTTAAATACTTGTAATATTCTGAGTAAATAATTATTTTCTCACAACAGCAAATGAGTGTCACGGTATTTCTCACAGATTGTCTGCAGCAATGCTGAGAAAACGTCGTGCATCTAATTCCCAATCGCATTAACAAAACTATGAATGTTATTAGTCGTCTAGGTAACTGATGCCGTATTGTTTCAGACCTTATTGTAATAACTTATTCACATTCTTTTTTTTTGGCATTTCAGGAGCCAATGGCAATCATCACATCTCCTGCCTAGCCCTGCAACACCCTGACCGTCGCTCAAACCAATAGGTAAGTTCTTATTATCTTTATTAACATGTATTATCATTAACGAACTATGTATCTTGTAGCCTAATTAAGTCCGCATAGTCATGAACGAGCATTACGTGAATTGTTTCCCTTCAGGAATAGAGGTGCCCCACAGGTCACGGGCCCTTATTGAGGGCAAAGGGAAGTTATAAATCTTTAGGCGCGAACAATGGAGCGATAAGGTACACCTTACGTCCGCGCGATAATGGTGCCCCTCCCGCGCGCCCGCCAAAACATTCCGCCACTATGTTAGCGCCACTACTTTCCCCCTCCCCCTTCCCTTCCCCTATGCCAGCCATCACGCGCCATTGTTTATTATTACAAAGAGCGAGTTAGGATCAAAACCTAATCGACCGTACAGGGAATTGGTAAAATTAGTAAATTATAGTTGACAGCCCGGCAATAATGTGCAGAGGTAAGGGGAAAAGAGAGGTCGGCGTAACGTAGACCTTATCGGTCATTGACCTTCACACCTAAACTGAGCCTCCCATCTCGCTCGCTGCGCGCGTTTAATACATAATTTCAGGGAGCTTCGATTCGATCGCTAAAATCGCTTATGATCTAATAACTTTTTAAAATGTAAAAGGGTTTATTTGTTTATCATACACAACTTGAACCAATACATCCATGACAACATAAATAGTAAATAATACTTAGTTGTTTTATTTAATTTAACTTGGGTTTGTTAACCGTCTCATTAAAATCAGAGGTAGGTATTCGTACTTGATATTATATTTTAATTTATAACACTGCCGGTGGCCGAGTTGACAAAAAATGTTCGTCCGAGGTAGGCGCCAAGGAAGCCTTGGCCTCTTTACCCATTGAACCGCCAGCCGGCGCAAACAATGGACTATTCCGCGACACCCGAGTCGACATGCGGCCGGCCACCCGCCACCCTCGCACACCGTACCTTGCACTCCGCATCTGTCCTTCCTATCCAAAACAACGTGGCGTGAACCACCTACTTTACTTTTGTATGCATAATAAGGTTTTCCCTTACTCCATATTTAATTACATCACCTAATTACAACGTCGATTCGACTTTACTGACGTCTGTGCCGTGCCAGATAAGTTTGTTGGCGCGCAGAGCGGTCGGTGGCGACTGGCACTGCAAAGTGGATCACGTAAGTATGTAATTAGAGGCGTCGCAGTCCCAGGGCGCGGCGCGCGGGGCGAGGGGAGCTAACAAAATTCGGGGGCGGCGCGGGTCGCGGCCCGCCGTTGAATAAAACATAGCAAGTGACGGCCGCGGCGGCTTGGCGCCACTGGAACTGCGCCCGCGACACCGGCGCCACGTCCGACACGCTACTCTAGCGCTCTAGCATAGCGCTCTAGCGTTAGACATTCTAACTCTAGCGAATCTACATCAGACGTTTCTCTTTACCTTTGCAACACACGATAAAACATAATAAAAGTGTCACATTGTCTACAAATGTAACTACAACTTTCAGTTGGGTTTGGTTAGAGAATGATATAAATAACACTATCTTGTAATATGCATCGTACGTACAACTTACACTGTAGGTACTTCAGTATCAAGTACCAAGTACCTAAACTTGGTTTTATTTTGCTTAAGTATTTGCTTTGAATACCACTGATATATGATACGCAACTAGAATGAGTTTTCTATGAAAACGTACTCAGCGAACTGTAAACAAGTACGCAAAAGGCGGAATGTGAAATGTGAGCAAATAGAGTTGCTTTGAAATTACCGTGGTAAGTAATGCATGTAGGTATTATTCCTTGGAATTAAAATTATATAAAAATGACTGTTTTACGTACATACATGAAACGTCACAATATTTAACGCTTTGAAGTTTCGTAGCACGATCGTAGCAAATGCGTAGCACCTGTTAATGTTATAAATTAAAAGATTTTTAACACCAGTCAATTATTATAAAAGCTGTACTTAGACAGTATCTTTGCAGAAGAGTCATATAGATATTCATATTGATAATAGTAATATACCCTGGGCAATAGTGGAATTCAATTTGATTTAATCGTCTTGCCTTAGTTAAGGTAGAAGATAAAATCATTTTATGATTTAACAAAGGCGAAAGATTTCTTTAAAACTTGATAACGTGGACAAAAACTAAAGAAGAAATAGAACTGCTCCCACGGACCTAAACTCATGCTAACTCGCCTCCAAAGACATGTCATACGCCCATATTTGTCACTGCCACTACTTCCGTAACTCACACACGTGACGAATCCTAACGTTTCAATACGTCAACGTGCCGGGCACATCCTGTTCCCCAGCAGAGGGAGCAGCCAACGTATTTAGGCACGGCTCGTTGGAGACAGCACAGTAATTGAATACGTAACGAGTTTCCGATACGACGTGCGCACATCTGACGAATTTCGGTAATTGCGCTGAGATGGTATCGCGCCACAGGACTTATTAATTATAAGCTACGAAGCCGCGTATTTATTGACCTTATCTCCGGCGGCCGCCATACCGTGGCCGTGCCGTGGCCGCCTTCCCGTTCGTTTGCCACCGGAACGGAACGGAACGCATCCAGATTCGTACAGTACCTTCTAATCATCGCATGTTATGGTATATGTTCATCGTACTCTCTAATTTGCAACGTAATGCGGTAATGTGTCTGTAATGATACTTTATTTTCACCAAGCGTTTCTCGACTCGGAACGTTATAATGAGAAATGGCTTGCTAATAATGAAAGTTCTTATGAAAATAATACTCAGCTGCGCTTCTTAGCCGTAGTGAGTGAAGGGCAGCCTGACGTCAGCGGCGGCTCGCGTCATCGCGCGCGGTGTCTTGTCTGATCTGAAGCGGATGACACTTAATTTGTTGCTCTTTATTACAAGATTTTAATCACTGCAATATAAGCCAATCTGTAAAGCTTGTAAGTTACGTTACTATATTTATTATGTAACTATATAATTATAATTTTTGAAAAAATACTGTTTAGCTATAAATATGCATGTATCTCTATATTTTCTTGAAAAGACAAACGTAGAAGCTAAGAGCATTGGCAATTTTGAGTATGGGAAGTTGTCAAAATTAAGGACTAATCCAGTGGTGTCCAAAATCTACTCTATTTCAGAGACAGCGAATGTGATCTTTTAGGAATGTTTTATGTACCTAATGTCTTGCACATTGCATATAACTGATATAACCTGCTATAATTTTATTTGTTTAAAGATGATCATAATATTGATGATGATTATAATATTGTTTTCAAGGACAACATAATAAAATAAAATTCCACATACGGACCGCTTGCAGCCTACAAACTGCGCAACATCGGGAGATAACTCAAAATAAGTGCGTTACATCACACTCGTTCACGGCCTCATCCGCACGCCCTGCGCTGATTATAAATAGTCCGCGGTCGTCCCTTAAGGCGCGGGCGCAAGTTTCCGGGCTGGAAGTGTGTCGCTTCCGCTGCGAGCGGTCGTTGACGCGCGTGCATTGTCGCCGCGCATTCCCCGCCGCCGGCGGCGTCGCCGACGACGTTTTTAAATAGAGGAGCGATTACGAGCGTCTGGCCGCGGCGCCGGGCACATGACCGCGCGAAAGTGCAGCGCCCGCCGCGTCACGGGCTATTTGCGACCGGCCTCCGCCCGCGCCCGGCCGCGCCGTTACGTCCCGTCTTCCAAACTTTCATAATTATGTTATCTATAGTTACTCACAAAATAAATAACATTTAAAAATATTGATTTACCACTTCGATGAATCTAGTCATCCATATCCTCGATCATTAATCCGTAAAACTAATTCATGAGTCGACACATCTAGGAAGGTGTAGAGATTGATTAGTCGGGAGTTAGTATGACATCCACCGGGAACAGCGGCGCGGCGGCGGCGGCGGTAGCGCACGGCAGCGTGGCGCGGGCGGCGGCCGCTTCGCGGCTGAATAAATTCGGAGGGAGGCGCGCTGGAATGCGGGAGGCGGCGCGGCGCGGGGCGGGGGGCGGGGGGCCGTGCGACTGGCGCGCGCGCCGCTGTCCCACGGTCGCGCAGCCCCGCGCCCCTCGCGCCGGCCACTTTCTTTCGCGCCATAAAGGTCGTTTCAAATATTTCGGAATGCTGCTTGGTGACATTTCACCCGCGGAGGGGGGAGGAATGCAGCCTCCGGCACTCGGCCGCGCGCCGCACTCGCTCGCGGAGCCTCCGCTGCACGTCCTCATGTGCATCCACCGCCGCCGCTGCCCGCGCGCCCCATGCACCCACCCCAACTCGCGTCAACGACAGTTTCGCTAACGCTTTCGCACCCAAACTATTTATGCTTAACGCCCTTCTTCTTATAAGAATTGTTGTGATATACCAACAAAGGTTTGTTAAGTAACGTAAATTGTTAACTTTAAAGAAACCATCAAAATACCTACCCATAATTTACCGAAGACTGTCACTGGCACACAACTCGAATTACTCTAAAATGGGAACCGTTTCGTCTAAGGCCTCCTCTTCGGCGACCGTCTCGGCCAAAGCTCAGTCGTCAGTCTACTTTCCACGCTCATGTGTGAAGAAGTTTCTCCAATTAATAGATTCGTTCCAATAGCAAACACGGGAGAAAGCCGACAGAGGAGGTCAACGTCCAGCGGAATTCACACTGTCCGTAGTGAACTTTACACAAAAATATGGCGTAACGCTCTAAAATTCAAAAAAGCATGCTCGTTCGTTAATTCCGGGAAGACGAGGGCGCTGGCCGCGGGGCCGCAGCCGCAGCCGCAGCCGCGCGCGGGCGCTCGGCGAGGCGCGCGCCGCCATGAATGGAATGCGGCGGAGGTTGCGCAAGCTCCGCTCGCCGGAATGCGGCGCGGCGGTGGTGGGAGGGGGAGGGGAGGGGAGGGGGGGCAGGCTGCGGGGCGCGCTGCAGCCTGCGCTGCATCTCCCGGCCATTCACGCCGGCCGCTGTGTGGTCGGCGAAATAACTCACCGTTAGAGCGGCGGAATGCTCGCTCTATCTCTATACCTGAGCCCGCGCACTCTGCGATCCCACCTTACATGCGCCGTGCTTGCGAGAAGCCATAGGTAGCGGCGAGATCCATCGATAACGATATATCTCAATCAGATTTGACTCTGACGCATTGCTGCTTTTGAAGTAATAACCAGTACCTAATCCAATTAGGATACTATGTATTGTGTTCGTCTATATATGTTTATGTAGGTATTTCAGGTTTCAGTCTAAATAAGTAGTAGGTAAATGAAAATAAAATCATAGTGAAATCTGTAATAGCTTTAAAATTGTCCAAAACATATTCGTTGGAATCAATTCATAAAAAATAAAAATCCATTCGGATGAAGTAGATAGGTACAGGGTTACGAAACAATTTGACGAGTCTTCCGTTACTCATGTCTCGAAAATGATTTACATCGCTGCGCCTCATTTATTCAATTATCTAAACCTGTTCAAGGGACATTATGCGGCGAGTACATCGGGCATGATAAATTTGTATGCAGGCATTATACCGCATTCTAGAGCGTCGGATTGTTAGGAGAATAATGGCGGTGCGTAGCGGTGCCGGCGCGCGTTCGCAGCACTATCAATAGGCGGCGCGTCACCCGCCCTACATACTTGCCGTCGCGTCGCCCGACGCAGCCGGCGACTCGTTTCGTCACTTCGCGAGCTAAAATCCATTTTTAAGCCCATTGTCTGAAGCCAACCGAAGACTGCGACCCTCGTCTCCTCGGCGTTTACGTCCACGTCGCTCCTTCGCAACATCTAATATGTCCCTATAAACCGTCCCCGCGGTCTCATTTTGACCCCGCGTTCGATTGCCTTCATCAGCCCTCCCAATACTTAATTGGGTCACCCAAATTGTATAAGTTTTCGTTATTTCTTTATTTACGATTTAGCGCTCGGCGCCCACAGATTTGCGAAGATCCGGTTCGAGTTGTAGCTTATCTGGACTTCGCAAGTTGATTTATCGCTGTCGTTTATCACTGCACTAGAAGTGGGACATTCGCGCTATTTCCCATAGTTGTTAGCAATTAGAGCAGTGTAATGCTGGTGGGGGTGGGGGAAGTGGGGAGTGAGCCGGTGACACGTGTGGCCCACATAGCGCTCATTGATGGCCGCGCGGATGTGACGTCACTGGTCTCGCAGCTTCAAGCGCACCTGCTCCCGCCGCCTGAGCTAATTAGCCACCACCCGTCATTCGCACCCAACCACATGATTTAGCTCCCATACCCACCTAATTATGAATTAAGTATATTATTTCATAAAATTAATGGTAAATATATTTTTCATGAGTTTATTTCAGTTTTACAAATTGCAGTACTCGTAGAAAAAAATCATATTTTTATTCAATATTCCAAAAATATTTAACCTAGATATATAATCTATTTCTTGGATTTATTCGATCTACATTTACTTAATATTTAATTAATTAATTTAATAAAGCGATGTAAAATTGGTAGTTGAGGCAAACCCGAATTTGTAAATAAAACCTATTTGGTTCTAAACACAACTCGTAATTACTATGGTATTTGTTTTTTCTTTGATCGAAGATGTTGTTTAGTTGATTGATACTTGATTGGCATGGAAAGAATGGCTGCGTTAAAATATTTCGCATAATATTATTATTAATCACATATACATATTTATAATAAAACTAACATGTCCGCGTCTATACATAGAATAAATTAAAGAAAAATACTATCAGGGGATGATAAGCTGTCTGTCTCTCCCAATGTGCTATGTTCGCCTGGACTGGAATACATGATGAAAACTTGTATGGACTCAATCCACAAAGGGTTAAAAAATGGGAGGGAAAGTGAAATATAGGACATTTTATCCCGGTGATTTACCCAGGAATGATATTCGAAGGACAGAATTCTATCGGTAGTGTGCCAGTGACGCCCATCCACTAGTAATACCTGTAATAATAATACCTATTTGTAAATAATCAAGCTTAAAGAATGAATGAAATTATGCATTAAGTTCGCGTTTGACCCACTTTCTCTTTCACTTCAAAAAAGTTTACTTTAATAAATGAAAGATTATTTATTTTTAAAGTTTAACAAAGGTAGATAAGTTACACTAAAATAAATTTATTGGACGTTTTAATTTTTTTATGGAAATGGCACGTTTTACCAATACGATACCGATTTGAAGCACTGTATGGGGTAATGGGTTTATATGGTGTGCTTTTATTGTGGGTGGCGCTTTTTTTGTTACGTCTACCGTGTGCGCCCGCGCCCCACTTCCTAGGCGCTAGTTACGTAAACGATAAAAATGTTTCGTGAGGAGATTCGTGCTCCTATAGAGCTCGCAATCGGATAACTTAAAAACAATGAAGCATGAATATTATCGATGAACGTTTCGGGTGTAGGTATCTACTACGGTCATAATATTATGTTCGCTCTCTCGTTGAAATAAAATTATATCAATCAAATTGTTAAAGGAAGCATGTGGAAAACTTTCTAATCGTCAGACATATCGTTCATATTTTCAGTAATCACAGAGTTGCACATCAGCTACAGCTAGTTGAAATTATTGGCCGATAAATTGGCGCAAGAAGAGTGGCGCCGCGACTCCCGCGCATGGCTCGCGCCCCCGCCTGGGCGCCCCGAGAGCCAACAAGGCCGGAGGCGCTTATTCGCACCATTTGTGGCCACCGGCGCGCATAGCTGGCGCACTCTCCGCCTTGCCTAATTAGAGAGATGTGGGTGAACCCGCATTGCTTCCACGCTCCGTACGCCCTACCGCCTTCGTTTATTTCTATATTAGTCGACGATATTGTTAAATAAGCGCGATAAAACGACTCAAATGAAACCATTAACGCTTCGATATGTTTCATAACGATACGTATATGGAAATACTTAGATAGAATACTTTTTGTGTTTCAGATTGCTGTGAGAAACTGGTGCAGTGCGATGGCGAGGCCTGAGTCAGCATGATGTCATGCCAGCGGCTAATGGGAGCGTCCCGGCGCGCTCGTCACATCCCATTCCCGGCGCATACTTCACCCAATCGAGCGATGACAAATCCATTCATATTGCTCTATTGTGCCCTGATGTTGTTTCTAATTCTCCATTCCCGTAACGTGCTAGGTTCAAAACAGCCGCTTTGCTTTTGAATTTGACAACGTATCGCCTAAAAAAACTTCGAAGAAGTCGAAGAAAGAAGAAAGAAGTAAACGCAAGAAATTTAAAGAAGCAAAAAGGAATTACGAAACTGGTTTTCATAATGATTTGACAGATTGTTTGAAATTCTGAGATCATTGTGAAAGCTGATTTTGTTCCTAAGTCGATAAGAAGATTCTACTACGGTCACGAACACACGACGAGAAGAAAGTCATCGGCGAGACCTTAGAAAATCGGAAGAAAAATCTATATAATAACTATGTACCTTAGCTATAATATAATTTTAAAAATTTGTTTTTATAATGTTACTAGCTAACCCCGCGAACTTTGTTCCGCGCAGGAAATAAATGAGTATATTTTTGATTTTATTTTTATTAGCATAG
>DWTT01000763.1:0-13857 GCA_018250895.1 Carterocephalus mandan
AGCATAAAATTTATATTATAGGCTGTTGATTAGATATAAATAAATATGGCATTCAAAGTTTGTAAAAATTTTGTAAGAGTGTAAAATAAACATATTATATTATTATGTCTAATTCCACGCGAGCGAAGCTGCGGGCGTCCACTAGTTCTTTATAATGCGAATCAGAGGTGAGAAGTTTTCTATTTGTATATTGGAAAATATGGTGGTCTATGGCCA
Organism: Carterocephalus mandan; assembly: GCA_018250895.1. Classification (NCBI taxonomy): domain Eukaryota; kingdom Metazoa; phylum Arthropoda; class Insecta; order Lepidoptera; family Hesperiidae; genus Carterocephalus; species Carterocephalus mandan. The sequence goes on from DWTT01000763.1 coordinate 217, forward strand.
AACTCTTATCATTCTTAATTCCATTCATTGAAAAGACCCGTTCAAGTACCTAGGTACTTATTTGTTAGTGATGGTTCGTGTTAAAGAAGACGAACAATCAGAGAAATAGTAATGAGGTACGTCCTCTAATCGCCAAAATGCCTCCACTGATGATTACTAACAGATACTTTTTACTTAATTAAAATTAATTGTATTTTTAGTACATGTTCAAGGTCTATTCAAGGTCTAAGAATTGAAACACTGTAAAATTTAGATCATAAAAATGTTTATTAAATATTTTCATGATCTGAATCTTCATCGTCTACAAAAATATTTAGTACTAAATATTACTTAAAATGTATTATATTACAAGCAATATACAACATGTTTTGTTGTTTTATGTTTATCATTGATAAAAGTTAATTGTCAATGAACAATCTCTATTTTATTCTATGACTCATAAATTCTTCGACAATAAATATATTATACATACATACTTATTTAAAATAAATATTTTCGGAACTAGATACAACGAACGCTTTCGTGGGCAAATCCGATCGTTAAGAAATTCTGTGATATGAAATCACACCCTGTTCGCGTATGCTAATGTTAAAACAATGTAATCAATAACGTGATACGCTACAAGGTCATGCCAGTTCCGGAATGTACTAAGAAATGTAGGTGAATTTCTTCTAAATAATTGGGTTTTTCGTTGTATAATAAGCCAAAGATACACATACAGCCAAAGAAACAGAAAGTTCATCAGAATAGAAAACACCTTGAAAAATATATTATGTTTTTGACTCAATTTAGTGGGTGAAAATTAATAATAAATAAAAATAATAACTTCATATTTCTTTTTATCGTGTGATTTTTATATAGGTATATGTATATGGTTACAGGATGCAACCCGCAGCGGTGATGTGATTCAGATGTTTATGATGCTTATTATTTGTTTATGTCTGAGATTCATTGAATAAAACGAATATATTTGAAGTTTCCGTTTAATTAAATACTCAAGAGGTTTTATAAAAATATTATTAAGTGCTATTATTGCTGTTTATAATCGTATATAATTATCATAATAATAATGTTATTCTACAAAAATGTATTTATAAATATTGGCATAGCAATTTTAAAAAATTCTTACTTATAACTGAATATCTCGTACAGTTTTGCCTAAAATAAGTTAAAAAAATTTAAACAACACGATTTTGTAGATATTTTTTGTAGATAACTAAAATCACGCTTAAAGATATCTACATACATACTTACATATATACATAGGTGATAAAACTATGTTAATAAACAACTTTTAAAAAGTTTTAAAAAAATATTTTTATTGTATTTAAGTGCGTGCTTCATTATTCACGATAAAGCACTGAGTATTTACTTTTGGAGATTCCAGAGATGAATAAATACATTTGTCATCCAAAGCCGTACGTGGTGCGAGGGATTCCCGTGTTTACTTAGAAAATATTTTTTAAATTCGGACGTATTTCAACATGACACCGATACACCAATAAAGTAACGAATCAAAAACGGTATGCAAAGATGATAAAAAAATACGTAGGCCGCATAGGTGTGTGCGTGTGTCGTTCGTGACGGCGTGACGTAGATGCGCGTGTGTTATGCTCCAAGAAGAGATGAGTTGATGTTGCAAATGTATAAAAGCGAAGCGTCGATTTCGAAATCAACACAATGATTTGAAATTCTCTAAAGTGCACAACTAGTTCGACCGTGAACCAAACTTCCGCATAGTGATCGCGTAGTGAACAAGTGGTTGTCCCAAGAACTGTAACATTGCTGAAGTGATCGACGAACAGTTTTGTGTTCAGGATGCTTTCTTTCAAGGTAATATTATTTTTATAAAAATATTAAAATTAAATTAAAATAACTCATATTTTTGCAAATATCTCGATCTCAAATATTTAATTCAAATATTTATCTATTATTTTATCTAATATTACTCTAATGTTTTCTAAACAATTTTTTACAAAAAAAAAATTTATACAAAACTACCTATTTTTAACACTAACCACTATAGACTTCATTATAACTTGCTTTCTTAAAGAGAAGGCCTAATCGATAAACCATTTTTTCTTTGTAAAGGAAAACAGCACAAACCAAGGATATTTTTTTTCCATCTTCTGCAATGGAAATATTAATTTAAAACATAGTAATAATAAATAATATAATAATTATGATGAAAAATAATAATTCTATTTCTTTCGCAGTACACGATCGCAATCTGCGTAGTGGCGGTAGCGGGTGCGCCGGCGCCAATCCAAGACGGCAGATGGAATCCGTACAAATTTGGAGATACTGGCAAGTAAGTAAATGTCACTGCGATATAAATGTTAATAAACTCCATTGTTCTGTCGCCCACTGCATCTGAGCTTCGTGCTCAGGCATGTGAAACTTGAGATTTAATTAAACGAAAAGTCAAACACATTTCGCAATTACTTACTTGAATATATTTACCTAAACAATGCTGTTTTTTTTACATAAAATTATGTTTAAAAAAATAGTCACCGGACATTCAAAACTGGCTGAATTATAGGAGCAATTCAGTCCAAAAGAACAACATTAGTTGAATTCTATCCATCCACAAGCCCTTAAAAGTTCACTCAATATAGTATAGACCTCTTTCAAACGAGCGCATCTCCTGAATCTGTGCTCTAAACTTTGAATTTTTTCCAAAACTGAACTTAGAAGAATAAAATAGCAGTATTGAAAAATAAAATTCTAACATCAATATCATTTCCCTAGGTACATCCCTACTGACGAAGGAAAATACATCCACATACCGAACCCATACATCCACGACGACAATCCTTACGACGGCGGCTTTGGTCCTTACGCTCACGACTACGAACCTTATGTGGGTGAGGCGTCAGTAGACCAGTACAAGTTGGTCCTCACGGACGGAAAGGACAACCCCTTCTACAAGGAAGGATACTACAGGAATAACGGGATAAAGATTATTAAACAGAACCATATCTACGATGAGGACAAATACGACTTCGAGTAAGTATTCTTAATTCGACATATATTTTTCAGGTGAAAAAGCTTCTTGCTGTAGATGTAGCCATGTTGGCTTGTAATGTATAGAAAATGGCTCAGTATTCAGTTTATTTAACTTATTTAGATATGGCGGCGACTGGCTGGTGCAGTTACTCGTTTGATATCCATATCCATAAATAAATAAAAAACAGAAACGATGTAGGAATTGACCTTTTATTAAAATTCACTTCGTACGTATACAACAAGGATATGATGTAGAAAAGTGAAATATATACTAATGAATGTGTTTGCAAAATAATATGCACATCTATTACCATGAATATCTATATATTACATAAAATTTATTAGATTCTCAGCTCAACAAAGACAGCCTTGCTGGATGATGCTGAGTGTATTATATTTGCATACACGTCAGCTTAGATCTGGTACAACCATGTTTACTAATTGATTTGCTTGGAATTCAAATCATTTATAAGAGAAAAATACAAAATTAATACTTAATGACACATTTTGCAATGATTAATAAACATGTCATTTACATATCTTTAATGCAAAATTATAGAGAACAAATTCTAAGCTAAAAATTATTTACTAACAGACAGGCTAATGACAATCGAAAAAATCAAATTCTTGATCTAAAGGTTTAAGCAATTATCATCAAGCATTATATAGGTCGCCTACACATAAATACTTAAGCCAGTCATAAATTTATTATTTAATATAATAATACAACCGGGATAATAGTAAATAGGAAGTGCGAGCAAAAGTCAATAAACTTTTCAAAGTGTCTGCGGCGTTTGTAACGTAATTCTAAACGGAACGGCACCGAATCTGCGACCTTGACCAAACAATGTAGTTCGCTCGCATATCTCATGCTCTGCGGTTAGAGTTCAAACCCATTTATAATCATTAACGACACTCAAATCGACACTAATATATAGCAGAACAATCTTATGCATATAGAAATGATATTAACTTTAACTATTACGCGCCATTTGTGCAGATTTTGTGACTCAATTTACTCGCATTCGCAAGGTTTTTAAAATTGAATAATAATTAGTTGCGAAATATTAATTTGATTCTCATTTTCAGCTTCGAGACCGAAAACAAGATCCGTGCCTCAGAGAACGCGGTCTTGAAGAACGCGAATACAATCGACGAGGGGATCGCGTCGTCGGGATTCTACGAATACATCGGTCCCGATGGTTTCATGTACAGGGTTGACTACACCGCCGATGAAAACGGATTCCGCCCGAAAGTGAAAAGGCTAGAGACCCCATACTCCGGAAAATGGGTCTTAGAGAAAGTCAACTAGATAAATCACACCACCAAATACACATTCCTAACACTTTCCTCTGCGAATCAGTATTTTGATTAAGTAGACGATGCCATGTACTTTAAGCTCTTGCATTTAAACGGCCGGAAGTCACGACTGAAAATGTGCCACGAATGCGACATTTCAAAATTAGTTTTGAATTTCGTCGGATAGACAACGTTTAACCTTAAAATTCCTGTATCACATGATTCGTGTATTGACCTTTGGCTTGCATGTAATAGATTCAAAGTACAAATATGACATGGATGTCTGGATGTTCCTCGTCTAGGAAAGTTTTGTGTCTGCTTAGCTTATTATAATTTATACTTTAGACATAAGTCCTTAGACATTCCAATTTAGATACTTATTTATAAAATGTGATAATAAATTTATATTTCTACTAAACATGACTCTTCTTATAACACGAAATTACCCCATAAATACGAATAAAATTAAAATTAAAGAACACCCTAAAACTTATTCAGGTTTTGTCAAATATATAGTTACTAGTACATAAGAATGGTCGTAAGTCGATGTTTATGTGGATATATCATATTAACATTACCTACTGAATAACAGCTAGTTCATTATTAAACTTTGCCTAATTTTACTGAAACAGATAGCTTCTGGCGCTTGAAAATTGAATACCTATCGAATTCGTATTGCCTGTTAGACAAAAGATTGATGTAGAAGATATACTGCTGCTGGTTAATTGAACCAAAGCTGTAAATTTCTAAGCCGATAAATTGCCTTTCACATAAAATAAAATACACCAGAGGTTTCTATCGACCGAATTTGATGTTAAAAGTACTACTAGAAATCTAAAATTGTTAAATAATACGTTTGAAGCAACTTATTAGTTGATTATTCGTAAATAAGAGTATTTTGCAAGTTCAGTATAGTTGAAGACAACTCACATTAAGATTAAGAAAAAATATCAGTGGTCATCATTAAATTTTATGTGAACAGTAATCTCCGGATCCCGAAAGTAATGTTTGATCTGATAATGCGACGAAAGTATCCTGGCGCCTTTAATATCAGCATAATTAATAGGAGGTCTTCGATAAACAAATGGGTATCATCGCTGTAGCGGAAGATCGTAAAATCATGCGTGTAAGGGTACTGGCAAGAATTTTGGCAAAATTGTTTTGGCTCAAGCTTGCGGAGGCTTTTATGGAAGCAGGGTACATTGACCGAGAGCTCTGCCAAGTAGCCGGCGCCGTTCAGCCGACACAGATCGGGGTGGTGCACTGCGCCTTCACTGCTGCCTTACATTTAAGATAACTTACGAGGGAAGCGATATATATCCATGACAAGTAAGTCCTTTTATTAGTATCCAGCATAACTTTTAACAACATTAACGGGATGTAAATTAAGGAACAACTCGCCGACGGCTTTACGGCCCATTCGAGTACAACGAACTCGTTCAGAGAGGGACATAAAGTCTGAACGACAATGTATTGTGCTGTTTAATTCCGACCAGAATGTAAGTGGTGTCCATATGCAAACGAGACTGGCTTGATTGGCCTGTAGTCTGGAGCAGCTGTGGCGTTAATTGCACACTTTGGTTACGCTTATTCAATAAGTTATTTGTAAACAAAACTGTCTAATTTCTCTCTCGTTATAGTGGTAACGATTGGCAAATTCAGATTTTTTTCTGCTAAATTAAAAAAAAAAATCACCATCTCTATGAACACGATATTAAATTTATTATTACATTATAATAAAATAATGTCACACAAACAGAGGAAAAAGGTACAAAGGCGAATTTAATGCCTGATGGCATCCTTTACCAGTGGCCATCAAATTACTTTAGTGCGATGAGATTTTTAATTTAAAAAAATTCTATTAATTCCATAACATTTAAAAAAAATTACATCTAACAAGAAACTTCATCGCATTCCACTCACATACCACCACAATAAAACTTTTAAGAAAAACAGTTGCAACATTTCCAATCAACCTAAGAGCAAAATTTGTTACATTCGTGTAAAACTCGCGGAGAAATTAAGACAGGAATAAAAATGGAACCCCACAGGAGATCGCTAGTTAATGCCTACATACAGCTTGTGGGAACGATTTAGCGGTCGTAGAAGACCGGAAGAAAGGCGGACGTCGGCGCCTGCTGGCTAATTGGCCAGCGACCAACTTCCCAAAAAGAATCCCTCGAAACGAGATGCGGTTAACCGAAGGATAGAGAGAAACTACATAATTTTCGGCGGTGTTTTTTGCTTAATCGACAGGATTTTCCTCGTTCCTTGTTATACGATGGAGTTAAAGTTTCAAATGTTGTTCATTTTCTGGTTCTCTTTCCTTGCATTCTACATTTGGTTTACAGTTTTTAACTACATAATATGCAATTATTTTTGTTAGTGCAAGTGAACATTAATTTAAATTTTGTTTTGACCTTACTAGGTTTAGTTTTATTTTTAATTTTTTATGAAAACAAGAGCACCACCCATTCACAGACTCTGAACAAGATTGAAACAGGGACCTGGATGGTCACTTAGCAAAAGGTGTTAGTATGAACGTTCGTTTTTGTCAATTCGTTAGTAACGTTCGTCCGTTATCCTTTTCAACTGATTGATAATGTGGGATCTCCCATAGATAGATTGCCTGAATCTTTTCGCCACTATCATGGAGGGCCTTACTCCCGGGTTAACTCCAGGCCCTCTCAATTGTGATGAGAATCAGACCTGTAGCTACCCTGCACTGGGACAATAGTTGGTCTGGTTGCAACTCAAGATTTCATAATGTATTAACTATGTACATTAATTTAAATAAAATTAATACGCAGGAACATAAACCAATAGAACAAGATCTATATTACTATAATAGCACCAGGAAGACATGTTGACTTAATATAAGTTCAACGACACATTTTGAGATTGCTAAAATTATGAAGAATGACGAAGCCTGGGCTATAACTGCCTTGTCATATCTTGTTGATAATATGAATATAACAGCCTTGAACAGCCTTTGAACAGCTGATAATATTAAAAAATGTTTTAAAAGTATGGCGGAAAAGTCATAGTAATAATAATTGTGATCTTTAACTAAAATAAAAATTGTAACCAATTTTATAGAAAATCACTGGCATGATTTCACGATTTAAGGCAGGTAGCCTTTGTTTAGTAATTCCCTTTTAAGTTAGTCACTTTTGCACTGATAGTATTCTATTACGTAGTAGGTATATTGTTTTCTTTATACTTATTGCATATACCAACATGTACCAAGTGAGAAAGAAAAATTTAAAAGCACCGTTGAATTTTTTTCGTGTTTTTTTTAAAAACATAGATTGACAGATATGCATCCGGTGCATATTATTATGCATAAGTGGTCGTTACTGATCGTGCATTGCCGGCCTTTCAGACCGTTCTTGAACCACTCCATGTCGTAGCCCGATGAAAACACCCCATTTCGAAGTGAGTAGTGGTTGCAGGCCAGGAGTCCATGCGGTGTGGATGAAACATCAAACCTCTTGCATTATGGTTATGAAGTTCACAAGTTATTTCTCTAAGCATATATTTTAACTAACAAATAAATGAAATCGTAAATATATTGGTTAGATTATTGAGAATAAACATTCTCAATCACTGACCCTATACGGATGCGATCCTAGATGGATGGGTAGGAGTGAAGTCAGTTAGAAAATGCTCACAATAATTATTATAAAGTGACTGCAATTGAGGCTCGTTTGTGTATCTACACTATAATGGTTTGTTATTATACATATTCATATTCGCGGTGTAGCAACGGCATAATACTTTTTCTTCCAAAAAGGCTGCATCAACATCATTTTCGGATCCATTACCTTTCATTATGCCAATCTTCCGTTCATAACCATGGATATGCAGTTTAGGACAACGACCCTTAAACGATGTTGCGTAAGTAATCAATTAATTACGCTCAAGACACTCACCATCGGTGAACATTGTTATAGCAATGATTCTCGAAGGAACTTCTCAATTACGAATGAATAAAACCCCTTCCACACGGTCCAATTTTTACTTCTGATTGATTCATGATTGAATTTTGTCTACGGTCAGATTTTGCATCCGCACAAACGGCAATTTACATTAGATTTTCGAATGTGTTCCTGCTCTGTGCATGCAGTATGTGCATTACTTATGTAGAAAGATTTTTATTCCGTTAAAAATTTGATATATTTAAATATTTAATTGTAATTAAAAATATTAATTTGCTGAACCGCTTTTAAGCAGACCACATACAATACAGACTATAAAGACCATTACAGACTAAAAATTAAAAAAAATGTGCACGCGCACATGGATCGATTTCACCATGTTTGATTTTTTCAAGGTACATTGAATTGGGCAATTCGAATATTTTGCGTCCACACGAGACGATTCGAAGTTCAGTTCAGTCAAATTGGTAGTGAAATCAGACCGTGTTGAAGGGGTATAAGAGGGCACCGTTACCAAACCTTTGTCGGTTTGTAAGGATATTACCGGATCCTGTTTACTACCCGGCAAACTCGGTCAACGGTTTGGTCGACTGATTGGTTCGAGATTGGTATTTTTTATGCTTACAGTCATTACAAGTGTATAATTGCAAAGGTTTGTGGGTTGTCCTAATTTCATATTGCAACAGAAAGTCACATCAACGTAATTTAAATTTTTAAGTTCTTAGGACCTGCTATGGTTGTGTTAGAGTTTATTCATGTTTTGAAAGTATTTACAGACCATCATGTCTCTATTAAGAAACATTACCATATATAATAATTTTTTTATCAATTCCTATTTATATTTTATTTATATTTTATTGTCCCACTGTTGGGCTGACGGGTCTCCTCTCAGAATGGGAGGGATAAGGCCTTCTTCATGGTGCTTATTTTGCCCTAATTCCTTAATTAGCAGTAAACACTTTATATAATCCATACTAAGATTATAAATGCGAAAGTAACTCTGTCTGTCTTTCTATCTGTCTGTCTGTCTGTCTCGCTTTCACGTCAAAACTACTGAACTGATTTCAATGAAATTTGGTACACAGATAGTCTAGAGCTTGAGAAAGGAAATAGGACTACTTTTTAATTGGAAAAAAGTGTTGTAAAGGGTTGAAAAGGGGGATGAAAGGTTGTATGAAAGTATTGTCATTTATATTTTAGGCTGTTGATTAGGATATAAACAAATATGGTATACAAAGTTTGTAAAAATGTTACCCTTAAGCGTGTAAAATAAACATATTATAACACATTTACGGATTCATTACAAAGTGGAGCTAAAGTTAAGGCGTTAATAAGAATCTATCAACGCGAGCGAAGCTGCGTGCATCCACTAGTAGACTATAAAACTTTCTTTTTATAGTTTTTTAAATATAAAACTTTGTTTTATAGTCTACTAGTCTAAACGTTAACTGCCTAATATCTTAAACGCGTATCTGAAAGTCTTATCAATGAATTTTACACAAATTTGCGTTTTAATATAACAGTGTCTTTTGCAAGAATTCGGAAGGTTGGTGAAATTTGGGGAATATTTGTAATGGAACTTCGAGTAGCTGCGCTTTGTCTCCGGAGTCGACCACAAATGTCTGCTAGACGTTTGGAGGTTACGAGTAGGCAGTTTGGAAACTACTGGACGGGAGAGCTTTTGTAACTAAGATTCCCAAGGCAGATATTTGCAAAGGGCTTGCATGATTGCGTTGAAGTAGTTTTGCCGACAGTCTGGAAAACTAACCTATAAACTACAGAGGAAGAATTTATTTGGCTTTATTTAAACCTTATTAAAACGACTTTGGATGTCATAAAATCTTCTGGACTTGCGATTTATGTTCCATAAATATTGTTCGGTACTGGCCGCTTATCTTAATTGATAACATAAAAAGGTGCAACAAAAATCGATATATCAACCATATGACAGAGAACAGAATTGCAAAAGTTGTGTGATAGAAACCGTACATCAGGACAGACAATTTTCACCAAAAAATTTTAGCCGTAGCCGTGCTACAAGTAAGAGGCAAAAAAAATTATACTTTTAGAATTATTAACTTATTTAACTTCACTCGTAATATGTGTGTATGTCCTGGAATCTTGCAATCAATATTTCACCCACTTCCACTGAACACACATTTGGTTCGGATAACAAAGCACGAAAGTAAATAAAAAAAAAGTTATAAAAGGCTTTTTTAAAAAAATAATAATAATTATGCAACTTATTATTACTAACATAGTTTTTATGTCTTGTGTTTAATAACATCCATGGATCTTTGCTGTCCGAAAAAATAAAGTTTTTCATTTCATTTCATTAAAGAAATTTTGGTGCGAATGCCCGAAACAGTAGTACCTACTGTTCATAAACCACGTGGGTTTGGCAAAGGCAATGTTTAAACCTACGCCCAGATAGGAATACTAAGGCTAATTGGCACTTTGTTTTCTGTTAACGGTGTTTGTTTGAATAATTAGGTTAGGCTTGAAAAAAGTGTGACATAAACATAACATCGTGCATTTATTTCTTTGAAGGGTTAGGCAGAGGTGTTGACATTACCCTCTTTTCACCAACAAGTTTTAACGTAAGTCATTGAAGATACTCGTATCTCTCAAGTATTATTGTCTTAAGTTATACGGTATTATCGGGAGACTTTTTCCTGTGTGGAAGTGAACAATAAATACTGGTGTTGAAGTGAATAATTTATTGCAAAACACCATATTAAATTAAAAATCTTCCGTTGACATGTTATTGTGTTCGATCACAAACAAAAGTATGTACTTTGGACTTATTAGTGAGCTCGGTTGTTTAGTTCAACTAACAAAATCGTTACACTAACTATGACCTTTTTTGTCTACTCGGTTATCAGTTGTATGGTATAGCGCGCTCATTACTATACTACCGTGCAAGCAACACGAATTAAAATACAGACACAATTGAAAAGAAAAAAAACAGTTGTTTGGGTTAGCAACCTACGGACGTGAGCGACCGACTGTAAGCATAACCGCACCGCCTGTCACAAAAAGACAACAACTCAGCATTATGCTGCAGCTTTGCAGCTGCAGCGCTGATTTTCAGTGATGCCCTTGAAGACGGTATTCGGACGATCGGAAGAATCTCCAATGTTAGCTTCACCTACATGCTTTTTTTTTGACGCGTAATGTGTGTGATGTAAGTTTAGTCTAAAACCCGCTTTATGTTTTAGGTAGTAGCTTACTGTTAGATTCTAAAATCAAACGATTATTGTTCAAGTAGCATTTAACGACTTACCCCGTGAGAGCGTACATCGCATCGGCTTATCAAGTGCGATCGCGACACACACGCCACAAGCTAGGAACGCCAACGTATTACCCAACACCAATTTACTCAGAACGGGCAGCCTCAATACGTTTTCAGTTAAACCACATTGAAGTAACATAAAAGCTCGTTTTGTGAGTCTGGACCGATTCCAAATAGGGTGACTGTCGCCAACATCCGCTCGTGTGCTGAAAACTTCTAACAACTCCAGCATTTGACCTTAGTAAGGGAATGTTGCACTTCTATAAAGCCGAAGAACTGTTATTACTAACAAAGCTGGCGAAGCTGTCGCCGTTATATTTAAGATTTACACAATATTTATTATTAAGTTGATTTTTGTTGTAAAGTACGTTTTGTTGTTGCATTATTTTGTTTTATTGTTCGGTTGTATGTTAATTGTAAATTAAAGTGGCCCATGCATACTATTAAAAAAACATTATTTAGCTAACACTGCATTAATGACACATTCACGACTGGACCGTCGAAATAGTCAAAGTAGCATCTATTGGACGAAGAAAAATGTAATAATGAGGCACTCAATACTAGTAACTTCCATAGCTCAATGGCTCTCGTCGATTCAATGTGATCGACACAATTAAGCAACGACGGGCACGGTTGGTTTGTTGATGGGTGAACACTGGTGGTGACAGCCCAGTGGCTATCGAACTTACCTCTCACTGGAGCGGTCCGGGTTCAAACCCAAGCGGCACGCACCAATGACGATGAAGGACACATCGTGAGGAAACCTGCATATCTGAGAATTCTAAATAATGTTATCGAAAGCATGTGAAGTCTGCCAGTCCGCACTTCGCTAGTATGGTGGACTAAGGCCTTAATCCCTCCCATTCCAACAGTGGGACGTCTATGGGTTATAGATTAGCTCCGCTTAGCTTAGTAAATATTCAATCGATAGCAGCATATTGACTGATTTAAACTATTCTTAACAGTTTGATGTTTATTTATATACAACAATATATCTTAGTCTTTGACAGCTAAAATATTTCTTAAATAATAAATAACTCTGAACGAGGCATTTCAATTAGAATTACAGAAATTTATATTCAAAATCCATTAGAAGAGCTGACTTCTAAATGGGTAGGTTTCAGGGTTTATGTTATCGAATGTTAAAAGCTGTTTAAATAGATTGTAGCGCTTTAGATTTAAATATTTTATTGGATGTTATGATTCAATCAGTTTCAATAAATTCTTTAATATAAATAAATATAATTGTATCATCCATAGCCCAATGGGTCGCGTCGATTCAATGTTATCGACAGAGTTAACAACGGACGCGGTCGGTTTGTGGATGGGTGACCGCTAGTGGCAAAAAATTCATGGGCGCTACCGTGCTTCGTAGGGCACGTTAAACCATCGTTCCCGGTTGTTTTCAATGGTGAAAACAATCGTTAAGTCTTGTCAAGTCCTTCGGGTGGCTTTAGAACACTCGGTTGGCCACTTACCCCTCCAACTATCCGCATTGGAACAGCTTGGTGAAGTATGACCTTCAGCAGATTTGTACCCTCCCTGTAAATAATATCTTCATACTGTTCAAGGGTACTCTACATACTATTTAAAAATAAACAAATCCCACTCGGACATAGCCGCGGCATTAGCTAGTATCTGTAATAATACGTATTCTCGACATTGTATATACCTAGGTACAATAGTGTTCGGAAAATCATTGGTACTGTTTTCAAACCTATCGACATAATTAAAATTTGTGGATTGGGAAATCCGAGGGATGGCGACCCATACCAGATGAAGTGATCAGGCATTCAAACTTCTTTATCTGCATAAAAATCCTGGTAAATCCTAACATTCAATTAAGTTAGCGTCCGCTCGCGGCGTACACGGCCGCAAAATAAACGTATCCAGAGCGATCGATGCATTCGGTGAATATTTTATAACTTCCTGTTTGCATTCGTTGTGACTGTGGACTTAGGCTTTATAGTGGACAAATAAAAGTACCAACGCCGAAAACGCCTTTGCTACTAAATAATTAATTAATTCTGCCCTTTTGATTTCATTACATATTAATTAAGATACAAAATGATTTATATAAAAAAATCTCCAATACGG
>DWTT01000764.1:0-13855 GCA_018250895.1 Carterocephalus mandan
CCCACTGCCTGTCGTCGCGCGGGCTCCAGCGTGGTGGTCGTGCTCAGCGCCGGCGAGCTAGACGCCACTCTGCAAGGTTACCGACTGAGGTTTACCGATGTAAAGCGATATGAGCGAATGAGGTGATTATTGATAGATTATTAGAGATAATACTTTTGTTATTAACGAAGTGACGGTCGCATACCGTTCTTATTAATCTTTTATATGTTTTTCAGATCTCACCGGCCAAGTTCCATTGCCAGTTATAAGCAGCAAAAGAGAAAATATAACACCTCCGCCGACATACACATCCCTGCAACAATCCGACGACATTGTTGAAGTGGTAGTGGGTGAAGACTTGAACAGTATTCCTTTGTTGAACTCCCATCAGTGTTGCGAGAGAAAACTCATTCAAAATGAGGTTAACGACACGTGAGGAATGGTACGAACCCAGTAGATAGATAAATAATTAATTTCTATGAACCAATATTTTTTAAGTTAAAAAAATATATTTTTAGTTTTTTTTATTGAATCATCAATTACCTGTGAGTGGTTGTACAAATTCATAGAATTGTATATGCTTTTTTTTAACAATAGTGCACAGCATTAAATCTGATATTATTTTTTACATTCTCTCACTTCTATTCAGTGCATTGAAGACCTTATTTTCCAGTGTGTTAATTATAATAATGAATATGAGGTTGCCTTCGTATTGCGTTTCTTAATAAGTTAAAGAAATCAAAACACCGTTTTTCGTTTATTTGTGTATATAAAAATACGATGTATGGTACTTAAGAATTTTAAGTCCCGTCTGTTCGATCCTTGAATATGTTTTAGTTAATTTTCATTATACGTATTTGTAATGGACAAGGCTATTAATTTTATTGTGATTTTCCGAGGAAGGCTAAAATGTTTACAAAATGTATGTAATAACTGAAACATAAATAGATACATACAACATAATATAGAATAAGCTGATGAGTGTAAGGAATCCAATGGTATTATGTAATATTATTTAATAATAGCAAATCCAGATTCTACAGCGTATACGATTAATCTGCCCTTAGAATCTCAACCTATTTAAAATATAACAAAGTTATTTTCCGTAATTTATTCCTAATTTTAAAATGACAAAATCTTTTGTCATTTTAAAGCAAGTATTTTATACCACCAAAACTGAATTACAATACAAAGATTTTCATGACAAGCCTAGCTTTATCTGCCAGAACATAGATTTCACGCTATTGTTAGCTATGAGTTCAACATATCGTAAATAATTTGTGAAATGTACTACTTACTTACTAACTAAATGAATGTAGTACGTGACTGTATAATATATGACTTAATAATGTAATATCAAACGAACTTCTGAAGTAATAATTCAAGAAATTCTCTTAAAAATTAATTTTAATAGAACCCTTAGAATTTACCAGTAGCAATAAATGCCGGGTATGCAATGCCGGATAAAATATAATTTAATTCACCCTTTGTGTTCATCTGTCACATTAACTATGGATATAAATAAAAACAATACACGAAAAATTCAGACTTTTATTTCATTTAAATAAAATGAGCACTAAAAACTAAATGAAATATTATTATTATATACTAATCTTAGCACCAATATATTTTGTTACCTTAGTAAATGCATGTAGTGACTATTTCATTCTGAGTATCGTATAAATCTCCACTCTCCACCAAACCATAGTACATCTCATAAATTTAAATAGCACAGTATAGCACATAAATGCGGTTTTGTTCGCTTATCTATAATAACACTGAAAATATCAAATAATAACCAAAGACGTATACTACTAGATGCTACTAGACGCAGCTTAAAAAAAATAATTAGTAGTAAACAGAAACTGATTTATATAAATGAGAAACAGCCCGTCTAGTAGTATACATACAAGATAAAACTAATAGCTAATAACGCTAATTATGTACCATTTTAATACTATCACGCGGTGACAGTACCAAAATAGGACGCGCCATATTCCATTACCGTTTGTAATAAATAATTTGGTTCCTAAACTAATGATACTGTTATGATCATCGATAAATCAAGTTTAAAAAGGTAGATGAGTAAAAGGCGCATCAAATCTAGTACCTACGGTTAGACCACTTTGCTGTTGATTTTGCATAACGTGACAAATTCTAATGTAAGCGAATGTGACATTTGTGAACAGTATTCTTTGAAGGTCTAGTAGACGTACTTAATTATAATTCTATTAATTTCTATTTGACTGAATTTAAGTAGGTACTTATGTCTTATTCTTTTTAAACGGTTTTTTACTTAATATATCAATGATTATGATGTTCTCTCAATTCATTGACGAACTACGCTTTGGTGGAGAAACATTGGCTTGGAAGCAGACATTAACTTTTCAGAGACGACGTAAGCAATTCTTGCGCTGCGTTGCCATACCAACTCTCTCGTTCGTTCGTGATTGCTGTCCACGCGAACCTGTGAAAATAAAACATCATCATAACACTTGCAACGCACTGTTGGGCCCGGATCTCTCGCTGAATTAGAGTTCTTGAAGAATTTGCTGACTTCAAACGCTTTCGACAATTCCCTCTCGATTATTTCCTTTACCATTACAGCATGTGACAATTAATTATGTTCTTACAACGCAACGCATATAATTTGAAAATCTACGACATGCGTCTTAGAAAAGACATCCTTGAGACTTGAACCTGTTACATACCTACATCAAAGTAGTCTGTGTATACACTATAAGTACTTATCTACTCAAGAGTGACCAGGTAAGACCCAAATCTTTCCTCTCGCAGAACCACTCCTCTACTCGTCATCAAAGTCTATCACATAAAACTTAGTAATAACTAAACTTTTAATACGAGTACATACGACTTACAATATTTTTGGTTATCAACACGCTACTTCATTTTTGGTCAAATTGTACGTAGTACTACGTACCACGTACTATTACAGTAGGTACTCATTCATCTTTGAAATAACTAGAAGAATGTATAGCTAAATCTTAAAAGGGTAATGTAATGAAAAAGCTTATTTTACCTGTTTCGGCTGCAAAACCTTGATGGAGTGAAGAGTCGCTACACCCTGGTTGTTGACTCTTAAACTAATCTTGCCGGTCATCTCAGCTGTAGTGGCTGTTGCTGATTTGATTTCTTTCTTAGATCCGCGGCCAACCTGAAATTATTCATTCGAATTAACCACTCCAAACGGCTGAAGAATAGAATATAAGTTTTGATTTGGTTATTAACACGGATCATTGATTAGAGTAATTATACTAATTAAGTGCGATTACTCAAACCGATCGACACGAAAATACCTAATTATTTTCAGATCAATAATTTCATCAGGTAGCTTAATAAGTAGATACCACCAAGTAAGTAAATATTACAATCATTTTACATGAAATAGTTTAAAACCTTGTGGAATTGAAAACCTCCTTTTTTTGTCGATTAAAAACAGCGCACTAACGGTTTTTCTACCACGTTGTAGACGCCGTGTGAAGATTTCATGTTAGGTACGAAATAAGAAGATACCTTAGTACGATTTTTCGCCCGCCGCGAGGTGAGGCGATGGTAGAAAATCATTGCTAGGTACCTTCCAACGGTAGTTTGAACGCTAGTAATACTTAACCTAAAAGAATTAAAGGTACATACCTCCTTCTCAACTCTAAGAATAAGGGGTCCAACAGCGAAGTTGCTTTTAACCGTTGTGTGGTCAGACATAATGCTAACCGCCACATCACCAGTTCTTCTTAACGACGACAAACCGTAAAGAGTACCTCTTGCTCTCGGTTTGCTTTTCTCTGAAGTTTTGACTTTGTTCTTATTAGTAGCAGGTTTTTTAGTCGTCGTCTTAGTAGGTGGCCTTGGCTTCGCTTTGGAGGCTTTAGGTGGAGCTTTAGGCTTTGTTGCGGGCTTAGCTTTGCTACTCTCATTTCCAGTTTTCTCTTTTAAAGCTCTCGATTCCATTGGTACTGTTTCAACCTTTTCAACCTGTTCTACGACGGTAGGTTTCTCTTCTACAACGTTTTCTTCGATCTTATTAATGCTGTCGGGAATTTCTGTTGTTGATATCTTAACTTTCGTTTTGTCTGCTCCAGTGCGACCAGTGTTCTTTTTCTTGGTTGAAGATTTCCTAAAAAGTTTTTTATATTAAATAAAATTAAATATTCGGTTAGTAGAGAAAGTGTTTTCGTAATTGAATGAAAGCCTGACAAATATTCGGGTAAAGATGAGCCAATGGAAAGCTTGAGTAGATTTTTACACTTCAAAGATTTAGTATTCAACGGATCATTGTGTAATAATGCAAAATAATTTGGCGTTGCAGTTACCTTTTGTTGGTTTTATTTTTGTTCTTTTTTGGCTTGGAGTTCTTTTTGTTAACATCTATCGGTTGGAGTTTAACGCTTACGGGATCGTAAGAGCGCTTCAGAATATCGTTCATTTTCTCTATGATGTTGTCAACGAATCTGTTATACTTGACTATGTAGATAGCTGGAACCGGCGGTTTCTTCGTTGTCTCTTCTCCCATTGCGCCTGTTTAGTATATTTTCTTCATCAAATAAAGCTTGTTACTGATTCGAATTAACATAGAATTATAAGTTAGGTATTTAAAAAGTATTTCCGATAACTCTTGCCATGTAAAATTGCGTAAGCAAATGATGTACCTATGGATATTTTTTTATTCTTAAGTAACATTTATTGATATTGTTTGAATGGCATGGTGATAAGTATAAAACTTATCAAATTTATCTGAATTCTAGATCTTCTACTGGTAGAACTAGGAACTAGTTAATGGTAGCATAGACTGACAACATGGTAGGTATACCTACATAGGACAAATGCCTTGTGAAATATTATTGCATGTGTACCTACATATCTAATTACAGAATTACAATAATATTTACGTACCTATATCTATCATGTTTCGCTGCTCATTGTTTAAATAACAAAAAAATAGAAGTATAATAATATATAATAATGTAGTTTTTCTATAAAAATCAGAAATTATCACGTACCTACCTATATCAAATCTTGTGTTCATAAAGGATAATAAATATTTAAATTTTAAGACTACTGACTAGTTAACTACTTGTACTGTTATACATACCATAACATAACTGCTAACGTAGAGAGTTCACAAAGTCGCAAGGGAAACCTCATTAATAAGCAAATTTCTCTGACGACTAAAATGTCACCTGTGTAAATATTTAGTCATTCAATTACATCTTCATGATATCACGCGACTACGTATGGCACTGTTAATTGGGTATTCAAGTTGTCGATAATTCATACAGCAAAACATACATCTTATTCTCCACACGTTGCGGTGGCACGCGAGCGAGTAACTGTTTCGGAATTGTCGGGCACAAGCTGAATTCTAATCGTAGACAACAATTAATGCGACCACTCGACTGTGGATTTTCTATTATCCACACGTAAAAGAAACTGCAACACGTATGCACCTACATTCGAAGAAATCCAATTATGGAAGACATACGAAAATTAATCGCACAAGGTGGTATTCAGTGAACGACATACCGAGTCTCTTAGTCAGTTGAATTAATTCGGTAACTCGGGATATTTACGATAAAATAATATTGTTACATATTATTATTGACGATTACATAGCCATAGTAAGATCTACCATAGGTTTTATTACGCTAATATCAATATTATTTTTCTACGCAGATTACGGTGGTAATAATTCTATTGATTTCTCAAATAGGTAATAATCATTTCATTTCCGTGAAAGGAAGCCAAGATCGCGGTGGGTCAGGTCATTTTAGGCGATACCGGTAACGAACTGGTTCCATTTAGGTCGAATATGACACTTCGCGACTCTCCCAGAATTTCTCAACGGCAAACAATTTAAAAATTTCTCTTTTCGCATCTCATTAACTTGTTTTCACTGTGCCGGACACTGGGGCACGCAAATTTCCCTGTGACTTCGCTTTAGTGAGAGTAAGTATTGGTGCGATTTACTTTCAGTGTTGGACGTGTCTAAGATAGCTTCAAGGTCGCTCCTGGGTGAGATTGGAGCAAGGTCAAAGAAAGTGTCAAGGCTGTAGAAGAAATCGGGCGGGTTCAACGAACGGGCTCCGGATGGGAAAGTAAGCGGGCGATAGACGCAATGCCCGGCCCGACCCGATAACACACATCCACGACAAACTAGTTCCTCCTTGGCAGCCTACGACGCGCACCCCCCTCCCGTCTTTGGCCACGCGCGGGATTTCTAGATTGATATCGACCATCGATCGCCACTATCTAAATAGAATCTTGCCGTGACTTTCATATACTACGGTAACAAGAAATCAAACTTAAATGGAACAGCGGGATAAGGAATGGTGATTGGTTTGTGCGTCGGATTAAATATATAAATCGGTCAAAAAGCTAGTTATTTATACTATGTTTTAATTACTATATACAATTTATATAACGTGTCTATGAAATTAATATGAAAATGTTAAAAATATATTACGAATAAATAATATACTGGCATAAATCAATACGTAAAACAGCAGATATTATTGCAAATATTATATACTTGAACAGATATGGGGATGAGGAGAATTTATATAAATATTAGATTTTGACTAGTATACCTTTATTAATACATCTTTAATTAAATTAATATCACTAGATAATGTCACGCTCTCCTGACAGCAATAACCAACTAGGGTTCTGACCGATATTACTCATTTATTATCAGTATTTAGAAAATTAATCACGCACAAATCATGGCAAAGGTAATATAAAAAATTTCACACAGAATGTTCCAACAAACAGATTTATTTCAAATAAATTGCCACGAAACTATTGTGACATGATCTAGACATTAATTTAACTCTCTCGGCTCCATACTTACGCATTCACACATCAAGCACGCTCACTTAATAAATAAAATAAATTAGATAGAATAAATAAATAGTCAATAAATAGCTAAGCTAAGGGATGAGACCGCGGAGGCCTCTCAGGTGGATGGAGGGTGGTCCCGGGACTCCGGCGCCGCTTACTAACTATCTGAACTTTTTGTGCTCTGCGGCTGCGACCGCGGCGGATGTCGCTTTGGTTTTCTTTATTTTGCCATACAGGCTGGCTTTTTTCCCGCTTTTTTTCGCATGCGCCGCGATGCTCGCCTTCAGTTTTTTGGACTCACGTGCATGCTTGGAATTCCTGCCGAGTGCGTCAGAAAGTTCGTCGTCGTCGTCATCATCGTCCTCTTCGTCGTCGTCGTCTTCTTCATCGTCCTCGAGAGCGTCAGTAATGTCGTCGTCCTCTTCTTCATCCTCCTCGGCGTCGGCGGCCGCGGCTACTTCGGAACTGGCGGCAGGGGTCTCTACTTCAGCGCTGGCGGGCTCTTTTTGTGCCTCGGCCTCTTCGGCTTCCGCAACGGCTTCGGTCTCGGCTCCTTCGATTTCTTCAGCGGTGGATGCGGCCTCTTCGACGGAGGAAGCGGCAGCGGGGGCGGCAGCGGGCGCGGCGGCAACGGTGTCAACCGCAGCTACGACTGGCTGTACGGCTGATGGTTCGTCATCGTCATCATCTTCATCCTCTGTAGAGCAAAATAAATTAACATGAAAATTGCCATAGAATTAATTTTAGACATGCAATCGGTGAAATGATGTGAGACTGGAATTTCTTAAAAGCTAATAAGTTTGAAAACTTAAGTACGTGTTAAAAATTGTAATAAACATGTGTAGTAATTATAAAGATTTTTTTATTAGTATCAAGTGTTCTAAGTGAGGTTGTATTTTTTTTTAAATTCTTGTTTAAAAAGGTTTACCTCCTAGAATATCATCGAAGAATCTTTCCAGGTAGTCATCATCCTCATCATCTTCCCCTTCTTCATCATCTTCATCGTCATCATCGTCGTCATCGTCATCTGTATTTGAAGAAAAATTACCATTTTAAACTTTGCAGTAGGTATACCTAACTCATAGTTTTGATTTTCTTATGATTATTTAAATTTAAGATATCTCGTATGATTGGTTGAAGACGGTTGGTACGGTACATAAATAATGCTGCTAAGAAGCTTATCAATATTATCACTAAGTAGTTTTAATTGGATTTCAGGATTGTTCTGTAAATTTCGTTTGACAAACATAAATTTTGCATTTATTTTATTTTTTTTATTTATTAATATCAATTACAAACCGTTTGCATTAAAATCTGGAAGTAATAGTTGTCTAAAAAGTGAAGAAGATAATCTGAAAAGTATTTAAGTATTATGCTTAACGCGCACCAATTACAGGCAGCAGTTAACGCAAATGAACTGTGGAGCGTACAGTTAGTTGTGCGGTGATACGTGACGTCCTGAGCGAGGCAAGGCTCACGTTAGAAAGCAGGGGAGCGTCATTTTCTCTGACAGAGTCTTTCTGTTTGAATTAATTAACAAATGAGAGCACCTGTCACGCTCCTCGGCACACATTCCGCAAGCACCGCGTCCTGATTCATTGGAATTTTTATCGATTAATCGTAACACTTTCCACGAACTTCTTGCAAGTTGGTGTTGCCTTCAACTTTTTGCAATAGAAAGTGGTTAGAAATATCATAACTACCACTTCCTTATCATTTTAGTTTGAGTTAAATATCGAAAATAAACATTAAGTTGAGATGCATAAATTGCACGTTAGCATTAATGAAATGTTAACGTTTCTTTGATAGCTATACTAAGGTCTTGTCATAAATCACTACATATTCTTTACAGGTTGATTGAGTCGATCATAAATGCTGTTTACTGATGTAATTTTACCCAGGTGTGCGTCCGACAAAGTTCTTTTCTGTTAAGCTACCTACTTAACTAACTTACTCGTATTATAGACTTGAATACTTAGCATGCAAAATGTTTGCTGGCATACTGATTATAATAAAGCTGTTACTAGATGTACCGTTGCGGCTCCTATTTATTTAAACGGTACCCAGTGTCAACCGGCACCACTCGATAAGTCAATACGTTGACTTGTGAAAATGTTATTTTTCTTGAATTTGACTAAACTGAATGTTAAATTAGAGATTGTATAGATATGATTTACCTTAAATGTTTAATTTTAATGACAGGCTAATAAGAATAATAAAATTGTACGTATTAATTGGAAACGTTAGCTTGATCTCACCCGATATAACTAGTTAATCATAAATCTTATTTTATTTAGTTTGTTGACACTTCAATAAAAAGGAGGATATTCTCAGTATATATATTTTTTAATAACTGTCAACTTGCGTTGAACATTGCCTATGGTGAAATAAAATATTTGACATAGACTTGAAGGACTTACCATCACCACCCAATGCATCGTCAATGTCTACGTCATCATCATCGTCGTCGTCGTCGTCATCATCATCATCAGAGGCGGCGGCGGGCGCGGCGGGGGCCGGCGCTGGCCCTTGCCTGCTCACTCCCTTCTCCTCATCCAGCCGCGAGATGGGGCTCCCGGAAGCTAACAACACTAAGCAGCACACCGCCGCTAACAACAACAACGACCTCATCTCGTATCTGAAACAAACAGGGGCCTTTAATCATCACCGCTTACGTGACCGCGACGGTGCCGGTCCCGCCACCATCACGGGACACTATCACGCACAACACTAACACCAACACGTGAACACATGCACTGGTCCTCGAATGGCACTTCACCTTTTGACTTGTCACTGAGTCCGTGTGGGCTCCAGCGGAAGGGTTCCGCTCGCGTCTCTCTGTCGGTGGACGGGACGCTATGGCCCAGCCTTGCGTACGGAAACGGTATAGCGGCGGCGTCTTCACCGCACTCTCTTTTATAGAGTTACGTCACACATGCAAGGAAGGAAAGTAGTGATGGTAGCCACGGCGGGCAAAGATCACTGACCACGCAGACAAGTACTCCTCCAATATTTACAGTGTCGCAAATCATGTTTACACTATGTGAAAATTGGATACTCTATGACATGGATAAACGTGTAAGCCAATACACAATATTTACTTTTGAATATTTGTTTTGATAAGTTCATTTTAAAGCTTGTAATAAATTGCATAAAAATTGTGTCCTGAAACCTTTTTTTAGGGTGATCAAATTGTGGAACTGTACAATTCATTCGCTTTTCGCATTGGCTAGTCTGGTTGTCTTTAATCTTTGCCCATAAAGAGGGGTTGGTCAAGTTCGATTGACTAATTTATTCAGTTTATTTGCCGACTTCGCAAGTCTCGACAGAGAAAAGTGTCGGCAACAGGCGTGTGGTGTCGGAATCTTAAAACATTTTGAACATTAGTATGTGGGGACCAGCCCCGTACTTTCACTTAAGGTTATGTATGTAAATGCGTCTAAACTGTAATTGATAACGTGACGTAAACTCAAACTCGACTGTTAAGAAATATATGCTGATACTAGCCTTTTACTAAATGTATGCATAACTTACAAGACTTATCGAGTTGGCTTTAACTAGCAGTAATTAACTGATAATTGGTAGTAATCATTGTTGTTGAGATTGAGCAGATTTTCAATTTGAACAAAGTGCAGTTAAATTATATACACACCGCACTATGTCAATGTGGGTAGCGCGGTTACAGAAGGCGGGTAGTATTTAATTTTGAATAATTAATTAATTTAATTCGTTATATGAACAGAATCATTTGTGTTATAATTAAAAATGATGTATCGCTATGTAGCATAGAAGGAGAAATTTGAAAAAGCAAAGTGACAAATTTAGCACAGTCCATATAGAATGAGATCAAAATAGGTACATGACTTTTTTATATGAATATGTTGTTTATGATATCCTATTAAACCTAATTATCTAACATTATATTTCAAAATGTATTTAGGTGCTTTGATAATTCAAATTTTTGATCAACTAAACTACTGGTTTTTATCAATCGACGATTTAAGTAGGGCAACTCACTTATATTTGTATAGAGGGCGAAGAAAGGACAAATCTTTGATAATCTGAAGCTGTCTACGTGATGTCTTTGAACATTTCTGTGCTTCGGAGGGCACATTATGCAATCGGTCCCGGATGATTCGTTGATACCATTTGTTCACGATTTGATATAACCACTCAAACCGAGAAAGGTCTAAACCCGTTTTCAGTATTGTAGGCGGTCACAAATATTTGTATGCGGCTTGTGAATGGACCTCGAGGACTTTCTCTCGCTTCAACGGAGCCTCTAACACTCACGTCGGTAAGGTACTCCTCTATACATACAAACCTGCTGTAGCCTTAGTTTTGAATTGGGTTTTTCACAAGGAAACATAGACGCGACAACCTTTGTTCAGGATGTAATTTTATAAGTTTAACCCCCTGTTGTTGTCCAATTTTTCCTCTTAGATATAAGAAGGCTAACCTAGGAAGTTATTGAAATTATTAACCAACTTTGAATAGTTCCGGTCCGCTATTTCAGTATGAAAAATTTACGTTGCGGTCACCCTTAAACAATAAGTGACCTTAGTTCTAAAAAGTAGCAACGCATCTATAACCAGTATTAAGACGTACTTTTACAAAAAATACTAATGAGTCCCTACTGGCTAACTAACATTCCTTCCTTCTTCCTTCCTTCTAATCCTTTCACTGTGCTACTGCTGTGATCTCCTCACGGAATGAGAGGGTTTAGGTCTGGTCACGGATACTTTGGGAAGCAGGGGATGCTTCTCTCCAGGTTTAACATCATTTGTAAACGAGCATAGAAACATTTAAAGATTATATATTGTTCCAATGGTCCTTCTTAAATTTCACCTGAGGCAATATCACCATCACTCGGGTACCAAGTCCCATTTCTGTTATGCAAAAAAAAAAACAAAGCAATTGTGTTCCAACTGAAAAGGTGAGAACTTTTCTAGAGGTGATCGGCGACCATGCATAAAGGGACTTTACTTAACTTTACTAACTTAAGAATGCTTTATGCATTAAGCTCGCTATTTGTACCCTATAACTTTTGTATATTGTTCAATAAAGATAAATAAATAAATAAATAAGCGCCGACTGTCCCTTCATGCATGGTCAATTTCTACTATTGCCTAATTACCACATTTCCCGCGCCATAGCATAAAGTCGCCAACAACACAAGCGCTCACGACACTTGTCGTAAGGTCAACGTATTCGCAATGTGGCACGGTTATTCTAAATATTTGTGTTACTCATTCTTAACTTTCGGTTCCTTTCCTAGACCTGTTGCTGATGTTAACGGGCATAAAATGCATACAGCCATGCGGTGTGTGTTGGGTATGTAAATTTTATATTCAACTAAGCACTATAAGTATCGCTAACATTAACAATCAAATTACTTAACTCTCTGATCAGAGATGAAATTTTTTGTGTGTGTTCAAGGGGTTTCGAGGATGGTTTAAATTCACAATTTGGTCCACCGGAAAATGCTTTTAAACATTATTTTAGTATTTTTATTTTTAACCGTCGTTCATTGACGAGAAGCGTCGCTTCACTTTGACATTTCATATGGCAGAACAACGTTTGCGGGGTCAGCTAGTTTTTCTATAAAAATTGAAGTGCAATACATTTAAAGTCTTAACATCAGGCCTGTATTGCCCCGAAAGGATAGGATAGGATATGATAGGATTTTCATTGTAAGTCTTCATTTTACTTACTATTTTCCAATGAAAGTACCAACTTAAAGGTAAAGAAACATTATTCTCAAAAGAAATATCAATTTAGTGAATGAGAATTTACGAGTTACATTAAAATTACGTACCTACTTCGAAGGTTAAAGGGCTCTGACCTATTAAAAAAAAAATATTTATATACAATACGCATTAATTTATATAGGCAAATAAACAATTGCAAGAAACTCATAGAATAATTTCCCAATTCATTGCTATCCGTAGAATTTGAGCTATTAATTTTAAAAATCTCAACTCAATGTCTTGGTCAGAGACACTCCGATTCAGACAGTGCAAACGTTACGTAACCGCGTTTGTGAAAAGTAAAACTTAAAAAGTTATGATTTTAGAGTGAAATTTGTTCTTTGCGGACATTAAATGAAAGTGGACTGGGTTTATTTTAAACAAGATTTGCCAAACGACGCTTATCTTTCAGTTTTTAAGTAACCACGATCAAGTTGTCTGTTTCGCTGAAATTTAAACTTTTATTTTATTTTTTTCTTAAAATTTGGTTGTATCTTGACTATACTAAATGCTGGTTTACTCATACTGCCTCTCTTTTCTAGTGGTCGCAAAGCGACTGCTGTACATACGTCTTGGTTCCGACCTCGGGTCGGGTAAATTATTATTGGGTTTATGGCGAAATTTTGCAAAATGGCAATAGGCTCACTATGTAATCTATCAATAGCACCGTGCTACAAAACGTATCACAATAAAAAGAATTATATTATGTTCATAAAGTGCGAACATTTAAAACCTGATAGGTTCAACTTTCGAAAAGCTAACTTTCTCCTATAAATCACTATTGATTAATCTAATAAATATTTAATTGTAATTAGTTACTATCCATTTCCGTCAGTACAATTATAAGTGTCTTTAAGTCTTTATTGGTTTAATAATGACAAGTATGAAAATATGCATTCATGAAGTTAGATTCGATAAAGATGAATAGAAAAAAACCTAAAAAATATAAATGTGAAATTATTTTAACAGATTAAAGTGAGCCATTGCCGAGGAGTAAAATTCAGAAAACACCATGAGTGAATTAGATCACCTACAAATGTACAAATACATTCACTTATATACCTCTTTAAAATCATTTTCTTATTTTATAATATACTAGTGGACGCCCGCAGCTTCGCTCGCGTTACACATTCACTAACTTCAAAAACGGCAAAGCTTCATACCAACTTTGCACCCCCGTTTTACCCCCTAAGGGGTTGAATTTTCAAATTTTTCTCGCCGTAAAAACCATCCTTGAACTTCAACGAACATTTAAAAAAAGAATTGGC
>DWTT01000765.1:0-13850 GCA_018250895.1 Carterocephalus mandan
ATTGTCCAAATCGGTCCAGGCGTTGTTGAGTTATGCGCTTACCAACACATTTTGCGATTCATTTTTATTATATAGATATTTATATGACCCGCGACACATATACATACATATATACATTTTTATAGATTTCAGCCAAACGAAGAAGCGGACGGGCCACCCGATGGTAAGTAGTCACCGTCGCCTATGAACATAAGCAACACCAGAGGAGTCGCCAATGCGTATATGTATTTATTTTGGTCCTTCGAGCCTTTTGGACCTCGATTGCAGTGAGAGGATTTGACAGTGTTTTGTTTTTGTCATTCTTTGCAAACTGTTTACTGACAGCAAACGATAACAAGGAATTGAAGTTTAAGACTATCACCTCAAATTAAAAGGTGGTCGAGGTGGTGCTAAGATCGGGATGGGCGGGTGAACTCACCTCCGGCGCGAAGAAGTCCGGGCGGATGCTGGCGACGAGGGAGAGCCGCTGCGCCGGCGTCTTGGCGCGGTTGAGCCGCAGCAGCAGCGCGCGCATCTTGCGCGAGTGCCGGATGGGCACGTCCGACATGAACTCCACGCCGCCCGCCACGATCACCTCGTACGCGCCCGCCGCGATCATTCCCACGCCTGTACGTAGACAAACGTGGTAATACAGTATTATAACGAGAAACATCTACACTAATATTATAAAGAGGAAAGATTTGTTTGTAATGTTTTCACACAAAATCTACTGGACCGATTTCAAAAATTCTCTCACCATTAGAAAGCTGCATCTTTACTGAGTGACATAGGCTACATAATAGGCTTGTTGGAGAGTCTTGAATTCTTGATAACTTGTCAACGTGGTGCAGTAGCGCGAATGGCCTGCTATTCTCCTTAAGAGTTTAACTGCACTATGTAGCGTAGGGTTCCTACCACAGTGCACTCACCAGTGGTGATGGCCTGGTTGGAGGAGATGCACGCCATGGTGACGGTGTGCGCCGGCGTGCGGTCGCTGAAGCCGGCCGCCAGCGCCGCCTCGCGCCCGATGTTGGAAGTCTTCACCTCCTGGATCACGGTGCCGTACACTATGTAATCGATGATTTCCTTCGATATACCAGTCTTTTGGAGCAGGCCCCTGAGAAAGGAGTTTATTTTTATTTCTTCTTCTTCTCAAGCATGAAGATATATGTATTAGTTATGCCTTATTTGTAAATAAGGCTATGATAGTTATGAGAGTAGTTTGAGATAGTTTATGAGGATATTGTGTAGACAGAAAAATAGTACACTTGAAGATAACCCTAAGTTGACATGCATGTACCATGTTATAACAGTTTCAGTAAGCACATTACTACCAGCACTTCCACCACTCAAGATACCAAATACCATTTTTAAAGCATAACAATTGCTCGCTAAACAAGGAGGGTTTTTACTAGAAGCAACTATTTCAGCCGGCAAGGTAGTAATGCATATGTGACAGCTATGAACAAGGCATGGGTCTTGTTCAGGGTGTGTCAGTTGTCATGGGCGGCAGTGGATGAGTGGTGCTTCAAGCTCATTTGCTATAAAAAAACTCACAGCAGGGAGTGTCGGGCCAGCTCGTGAGGCATCATCTTGGCGTAGTCTGTGAATGAGACCAGGAACGGAGTCCGCACACCATCCACAAGCACTACATTCTTGCCCGTGCGGTCCGGAAGGGTCTTGCGTGCCTGCAGTGCTGAGCTCACACTCAGCGCACGCCTCGCTGTCTCTGTTGGGGTTAAATATTTTTCTACAAAACGGGAAATGTAGGCATACTTTTAATGCTTACATGTAGGTGAGGTGCAAAAACATAGATTTGTTATTAAATATCTATAAAAGACTTCTCCATCCATCTTAACAATACATTTGCTCAAGAGAGTATTGCTTAACTATTTCATTAGATGATTTTGTTGGTCTAGTGGTCGCAAAAGCAACTTATAAGCTAGATGTCCTGGGTTCGATCCTGGGAAATATGGGTGTTATGTTATGAATAGACAGTTTATATTGTTTCTCACTAATTTTACCTATAAAGTTTTATATAAAGATAAGTCTAATATTGTACTCAACTCATTGCCTTGGCCTTTGAAAACCCTCATTGTGTATAAGCACACCAAATATTCTAACCATAATTATATGTTTTGGTTTTCAACATATTCGTTACTTCATTCAATCTACACTGCATTAAATTTCTACACACAGGCTGATTCAATAAGACTAGAACTTAAGGACCCAAAGCTGACAAAACAAATATTTTTATACAAATACATAATATTTTCATGCAAATATTTAACATTTCGCATGGAATTCAGTAAAATGTAATACAAAGTAACAAACATATTAATAATCAACAACAAAACATGGATAGAAAAAGGGAAATTATTTGCAATATTGCCAATGGAGTGGTCCAAAGTTTACAATTATCGTGACGGTCGGGTAAGTTGAGGCTATAAGACAGTAGGAAATTGTTCTGTCTGTTTATAAAAGTAGAAACTGAAGTTACTCGAAACATCTATATAATACAATAGTAAATGATACAGGTATATACATTTACATCTAACTGAAATAAAAGAACCCACAAATTTTTAAATTTATACTGTAGAAAGAGTAATTAAAATAAAATCATACTCACCAAACGTGATGCTCGAATGCTTAGGGTATTTAATTAAAGATTTCGCTACCTGAGATGCCATTTTTACTTGTTTTGCTAATATTTTGTTTCACAAAATTTACAAAATTAATGCGAAACTACGGCGGTTTACTGTAAACTAGTTTATTAATTAAATAACTACGAGCAAAAACTTATAAAACTCAGGAAAAGTTGGACTCTGACCTGTCAAATTTACCCAAATAGCAAATAGACAGCACTTGACAGCAGCCACTTTGCGATGCAGTCGTTCAGAAATAACTTTATAGGATTTTTTTAAAAATAACTTTTAAAATAAAAACCTTTTAAATGATACATTAAAAATAAGGAACTATTTTAAAAGAGAGTTAAAATTTTGACTTCGTGACTAAGATTTAAAAGTCTCAGTATCATCAGTCATCGAAGGTTTTTATACGACTGAATAATTTAAAATGTACTCAAACTTTGATGCAATCTTTCTCAAATTGTTGACACAGTTTTTATAAATCGAAGATTAATTTTACAAATTAAATAAGATTATCCATCTGCTTTAGATAAATGATGGGCATTACCACGAAAATTAAGACAGTAATAGAAGTGATTGAAGAAAATAAACAATTGGAGGGTAGATTTATAAAAAAAAAACTTTTCAATGGATCAAAGATAATTAGCGTTCATTTCGTAGTTTCCAGCAAGCGAACCGCAACCTCCAGTGTGCCACATCATTACATATTTTACTTGTTAAATTTCAAAGTTAAATTTTATTTAAATATATTTCACATCGTATTAGAAGACGTTCTATTTTTATTATAAATTCTAATTCATCAATGAAGTGATTTACTTATTAAGTAAGTGCAAAAAAGTTTTATTAATAACCATAGACCACGTGTTCCGACATTTTGTAATTTTATTGAATAATTGGAAATTGGACTATGGCTGCATATTTAAATCTATATATTAATTGTTCTTTAATAGCTTGGAGTTCGTTGATAACGTTTTTTTCTCTCTTAACTAAAAGATTTTTTTGAAAACTTTCTGCAGAATGGAGGTCGTAATCGTACTGATAACGTGCGTGGCGTTCGCGACCGGCGCGTTCGAAGACGACATGCAGTCGTACGAGCCCGAGTGTCTCTCAGAGGGCGCGTTCTTCTGTGTCAGCGGCGGATGTATCTCGCAAGGGCAGTACTGCGACGGCCGGTACGACTGTGCTGATGGGAGTGACGAGAATTTATGCGGTGAGTTATAACGCAAGCTCTGTCGCGGTCTGGATTTTATTGAGGATCGTTTTCTATCGACGCTACTGTATAAACTGATTTACAAATTCAGTTTAAGGTCTATACAGAGCTAGCTGTCTTGTGTGCATTAGTCTAGTAATGAAGAACACCAAAAAATCGCCCAGTAGTGATCTAATCAATAATTTCTTAGAGGAACGGTTAGAGCAAAGCACACTCGTGCGGTGTGGCGCAATACACAGCGGTACAGAGTAAATCTTCTCATTTCAGAAAACCACATGCCAGACGCGATGGCATGCAGTGAGGCACACCAGTTCCTTTGCAGAGACGGCAAGCGCTGCGTGCCGAGCAGCTGGGTGTGTAACAGCGAGCCCGACTGCAACGACGGCAGCGACGAGGCCAACTGCACGGCGTTTGTCGTCGCGCCCAACGTAAGTCAAGTCGGCGATAGGTAGTCCCTCTCACCAGTTCCTGAGCAGACTGCAGTGCTTCTTGCCATATAGCTGGGGGTGCAACGGCGGGTCTAACTGCACCGATGGCAGCGACGAGGCCAACTGCACGGCGTTTGTCGTCGCGCCCAACGTACCTAAGTCTATCATGCCAGTCAAGTCGCTGGCGATAGCTCTCACCAGTTCCTGAGCAAACTGCAGTGCTTCTTGCCGTATAGCTGGGTGTGCAACGGCGGGTCTTACTGCTCCGATGGCAGCGACGAGGCCAACTGCACCGTGATTGTCGTCGCGCCCAACGTTAGTCTATCATGTCAGTCAAGTACCTAGCGGTAGCCGCGCTCAACAGTTTCTACATCGACTTTAGTGCTGCGTGTAGCTGGTAGTGCAACAGCAAGCCATACTCCACCGATAGCAGCGTCAAGGTCTGCCGCGTGTGTCGCCCCGTGAGAAGGCATTTTTTTAAATACTTAATCATGTAAATACTAAAAAAAAAACCATGAGAATCCCGTGCAATTGCACGTCATGCGAATGCATGTAACTGGGGTAGTAAATATTTTCTTGGCAATAAAATAAAATTGTTATTGTCCAGGCAACGTGTCACGGCTTTGCGTGCGACGGTGGGAAGACTTGCATCTCAAGGCTGTGGACCTGTGACGGGAAGTACGACTGCAAGGACGAGAGTGATGAAGATGTCGAGAAAACTTGCAGTAAGTGCGATTTTTTAAATTATGACCTTGACTCAATGATACCAGGCATGATGATCGTTTTGATACCATCGATATCAAAAAACTAATGACCTTTTGAAATTATAGAAAGTATAAAATATATAAAGTATATTATATAGTCATTCATTAGTATAAAGTATAGAAGCGCTCCTGACATTTTGCAATTAACTAAGCAGTTACCAATTTTACTGTTCATTCCAATGTGTTTCTCATAGTTATATAGAAGTAGAACAGAAATTAATTGAATTCATGAATTACTTGATTGCGATTTACCTATCATTGATATGAAATATTAATCTTCATATTTTATCTGCGACGATTCCGTGGCTTGGTGGTGAGAGACCCTGACAGCCGAACCGCGGTTCCCGAGTTCGAATCCTGGCCTGGGAACAAATTCATTCATTTCGCAGATATATATTTGCACTCGGATCATGGATGTAAAATTGTGTTGTTTTCTGTGTCCGCCACCTGCAGCTCGGGTCTAGGCGTACCGCTGGGGTGTGAGTGTAGCGTTTATTTATTTAACTACCAGGGCATGCCCTCCGGCCGCATGTGGTCAACGACGGAGTGAACTGTGGCGACGACTACCAGTGTCTGGACAGCTCGTTCTGCATCGCGCCGCAGCTGATGTGCGACGGCATGAATGACTGCCGGGACGGGAGCGACGAGGGCGCCTTCTGTGCAACATGTGAGTAATGTTTTCATGACTGAATGACCATGACTATGAAAGTATCATGTGCCATGACATACACGAAGCGCATCCAAGCGACAGCGCCTAATAATGACCAGTTTGAACTCTGCTGTATTATGGAAGGCGTTATTTGCCCTTTTTTAATGCTGGGAAATGCAATTTACGCAACCCACCCGGACGTAAGCTTCGGGGGCGACTGATGAGGCACAAGGAGACAACGGAATACCCGCTGAAACCCAACGGCACCTTCAGCGTTGTTGTGAGACGTCGACGTTGGTCGCTCGCCCCTAGCCTTACGTCTGCTCGGAATTATTAGACAATGATTAGTACCTCTGCCTGAAGTTCCCAAGGTAGCCCGTATAGGCATTGCTATCAATAGGGGCTACTGTTCAGTCCCGGCTCAACATTGGGTTGTCTTCTTGTTTTCTGTGGTACGTTATAACGATAAAAAGAAAAATTATTTAGTTCAGTACAAAAAAAAAGGATGGGCAGCAAATGCTTCCTGCAACGCCCATTAAAAGACTTATTAATCCTACACTGGTCTTCAGAATGCTCAGATGTTAAATCTTTTGTCCAGGATGACCAATACTCGTATGCATGACTGATGCTAAATTCCAGGGCATACGGTGTGCTTGAACTTCACATGCAAGGATGAAGCGAAGTGCAAGCCTCAGCGCTCCGGGCCAGCCTGCGTGTGTCCGGGACACACCTACCAGCAGTACAACTACACCACCCACCAGTGCAGGGATGTGAACGACTGTCTCCACGAGCGACCGATGTGCTCCCACATTTGTATGAACGGGTACAACAACTTCAACTGTGATTGCGAGGAGGGGTACATCCTTGATAGGCTCGGCTACCTTTGCTACGCTCCTGGTAAGATAATGTTTATAAGTTAATATTTGTCATTCAATAACATGTAATATTTACCTACTTGGTCAAATGGGATGGTCTTGTCATATTTTTGACAAAACCAAGGCAATTAGTAATCCCAAAATCCCACCATTGATCAGTATTTGTAAAAAAATATATATTTAAGAGATACCCTCACAACTAACACCTAAAAAATTGAAATGAAAGATTTTTTCTTCTACTTTGTTGTTTAGCCCCGGAAGCCATGCTGTTTTTCAGCACACGTAACGATATCAGATACGTTAAAGTCACGACTAAACAGCAGTTTGTGGTGGCCACTGGAATTAAGCAGGTAAGCATAATTTTTGTTTCATTAAAATTATGCAAGCGGTGACAGCGGCCTTTATCAGTTAGTATCCGATCAATGGTTTTGAGCTGCACCATTCTCGGCGATGATGCCGGGAATTATCGTAAAATAAATAGTTAAACCATGTCAGATATCTAGCACTATACTTCAGACAATCGGTTTGGCCATTAACATCTCAGCGAATCTTCACGGACAATCTGGAGCAGCGTGGGAGTACACTACAGGTTTTTTTAGTTTCGAGAAGAGAACAGCGCCATATAATGGGTTGAAGTTTGAAGAATGGCATTCAACCTCTAGTTCGAAGGTGTGTGCTCCTAGCAATTGAGCTGTGACCGGTTTGAGCTGTGATCTCAAAAATAAAAACTAAAAAGCCTTTATTTCCAGGCTCATGGTGTATCCTACGACGGCACCTACATCTACTGGGTCGAAACGGCGCAGGGACACCAGTCCATTGTCAGAGCCACCATGGACAAACCAAACAATAAACAGGTGGATACAAAGATTCATTTACAGGATAGGTCTGAGGGGGTGGTGCTTATGTCCAAGCAGATTTCATAAGCAGTAGTTAACTCTTGAGCCACTTAATTTAAGCGACCTCTAGAACCAGTCTGTAGTTGTAGTTGTAGAATCAGTCTGAGATTGCAGTACCATCCATCTGCTGCTGCACATGCTAACTGTGGCTGACTTTGAACAAGACTCTAAAAATTCTCTAAGATGGTTAGTCGCTTGCATTAGTCTCTTCTAAAGGCTAATACCGTCAGGTGCTGGTGAGCCTGGGCCTGGAAGAACCCGGTGACATCGCGGTGGACTGGATGGGCGGCAACATCTACTTCAGCGACGCGGAGCGCGGCGTCATATCAGTGTGCCGCGCGGACGGCGCCTACTGTGCAACTGTCAATGCCACCACCAAGCACCCTAGATTCGTTACCCTGGACGCAAAGAGAGGGTAAGTTCTTCAGAAAGTACTCAAGCTTGGCTCGGTGGTAAATTCTACTTTAGAGATGCGGAGCGCGTCGTCATTGTAGGCGTACGGTGGTTGACCGTCTCGGTTCGTCCCGCAACGCTATTACTAATTAGCTTCGCCTAGTGTGGCCTAGACAGTCATCTCGGTATGCTGTACACTGTGTCTGTAAACTGTCACTGGGTTGGTTTGTCCTGTAACGTCCATGAAGAAGATAGCGAATGCTGCAACTGCCGTGACACGCTAGTTGCGGACGTCCACTAAATTATTATTATCCGGCAGCAACATGTATTGGGCCGACTGGCGCGAGAAGCCGGTGATAATGCACGGCAAGCTGGACGGCTCCCACTGCGGCGTGCTGGCTGGCGAGCTGTACACCTTCGCTTCGGGGCTCGCAGTGGACGCGCCCAACGATCGCCTGTACTTCGTCGACAGGACCATTAAGGTCGTCAAGCTCGATGACGGGAAGATTTATGTGAGTATACTTAGTTAGCGGCTCGAAAGTCTAGCGCTGAAGTGAAGTGTGGTAGCTTCCTTGCCGTGGCCTACTGCAGGCTCTCTACGACTGGAGGTCTTCGGGTTTCCTACCCGGGCAGTTCTCACGTGCCAGGGAACACGCGGTAATGTGTTTCAAAAGGAAACACGAAATGCTATGCCGTTGGACGCGCTGCTAGGCGTGTGTAAAAGTCTAGCGCTGTACCAAGTCCAGAGGGGATAGTTGCGCACGAGGTATCAGGGGACATAACCGCTGGCGAACCAATCAGCTTATGACTGAAAACCCGCTCGATTCCGTGCTCTCCGAAGCATGAAATCGCTCATGAATTTTTGGTACTACCACCACTCCTGTCCTCACCACAACAGGTCGACCACCACGCATGTCGTCGCTAATTATTTTTTTACTTAATGATTCGTGAGTGTCTATGGAATCAGTATGAGGAATTAATGTTGGAAACACTAGTTTCGGTTAGTTACGAATCACTCGATCCACCTGTCATCGTATTTGACTGAAACCAGTTGGTCTATTTCCGACTTTTATTCCTCGTGAGTAAGTCGGTAACTATGATTATAAGCTAAAAATTTTTTTTCATTTTCATGTGTACCTACGTGATCTCGATTTCTGCGTACATAAGTTGTGGAGCTTATAAACTTGATGGTCTTCTCAGTCCCTATTCGAGGAGCGCTTCCATCACCCGTACTCGATCGCGGTGTTCGAGAACACGGTGTACTGGAGCGACTGGACCTCCAACATGGTGCTCACGGTGGACAAGCTGCACAGCATCGCTGAGAAGAGGAACGTGCTGGTCACGCTCGACATGCCAGTGTTTGGTAAGTTTTTAGTTCATAATTATTAGCATTTCGGCGCATCGTTTGCGCCTTTACTAGTTACTGCGCTTCCCAAAAAAAAAAAAAATAGCTCACATCATACGTCATCAATTCCCCTTGACCTACTAGTTCTTGTAGCGCTTCTCCCAGAATAAAAAGTGGCACTCTCCATAATGGGTTCCGAATACGTTTGGCAGATTGCACACGCTCTTGAGAGCATTGTCGGTAATTCACAAGTTTTTCAATGAAGTATCCTAACCGTAACATCTAGGGACATTTAATTGCTTAAGGGCAAGTGAAACACCGAAAAACTCTTAGGCAATGAAATGTACCCAGATGGTGGCTGCTGCTTGGCATCAGGCATGGACTGCCTTCCAACCAAGGTTCGACAACAGTGCGGCACAAGACCCCGATTGCATCCCAACAGAAGTGTACTCCTTCATGTTGTTCTTATACAAAATGGTGTCGCCTGTTTCAAATTCTATGGAAACCAACCAGACTCGAAACCATGACATGTAGCAAGATACATCGATATAACACGGGCCATTTTCGAACAATGAATTCTTTGGGAATGACATATATTTGGTTTTTTTAAAATTGATATACCTATAAATTAGTATAAATAAAAGAATATCTTGCCTTCTTTTTGGCGATGATGGCAAAATTGGCAATGGATTTCTAAAATATCTTTCCAGATATGCACATATACCATCCGGTGCTGATGAACCGTTCAGCGAACCCCTGCGAGCAGGCAGCCTGCTCCCACTTCTGCTTCGTCACCTCGCGTACCAGCTACACCTGCGGCTGCCCTGACGGAATGGAGAGAAGTGGGAGCCAATGTCTACGTGGGTATTATTTAATGAAGTTTGTCGACCGTCCCTCAGTTGAACAAACTACAGGCTATTTAATTCTGTTGGGGAAGCTTTTTTCGCGAGCCGAATAACGATTGTCTAAAAAGCTTCGAAGTAATGGGCTCTATATGAAACTATAGAGGTGGCAGGGCTAGTTTTAAAACGTCACCAAACTAAATTCTTTGCTCACTTATACAGCGTGACTCAATATCACTTGACATACTGAAGACATGATAGTTTATGTCCATACGTATGTAGGTATCTAACGTTTAAAAGAACCAAAATCAAATAAATAGTCATTGTTTTTGCTGGATAATTAGGCTGAATTTTAAGCACTTATTTTTATACTTTTTCAGAAAGACTGTACCTGTACCTACTGAGTGCACTCTATCAATCTCAAGTGATTTACCACTTACTCTGTATGGTGCTTCTGCGAGAAATTATCTGAATTTGTCAATTTTATTATTAAAAATTAATATAATAAATTTTATCGTTAAGTTTATCTCTCTTTTCCCTAAATATGGCAGAGCCCCACGACTACCGACAGCAGTACCTCATAGTAGGCGCCGGGTCGTCGTTCACGCGATGGCAGTACGACCGGCTCGGCACGCCAGGCGCGCACGCTACTATCTTCAACATCGGCCGTGTTCAGGCCATGGCCTACGATAGCCTTCGCGGTGAGTCCAATCCTATCAAGGTATACTGTATACAGAGCGATAGCCTTGGCGGTGAGAGTCCATTCCTATCAAGGTATACTGTATACAAGCCGTTTTCATCGTCGGCACACTGCACCGGCGTTTCGAACATGTCAATCACACTCTGTGTTCAGTGTTCTGTCTTCGCCGCATCAAGTCATATTTTCTGGTTTCAGCGGGAAATAATTCCGGTAATCAATGGCGTAATAGTTTTCATCATGCTTGACATCTAAATGTTACGATTAGTTTGGTGGAAGTAACAGATTTTCTAAAAAATTTTCATTATTTTGACTCCAATTTCCATCTATGAAAAAAATTTACGCAATTGACCACCAACGACATTATGACAACTTCTGTAGAAAAGAGTGTGAATACACACCACCATACCAATAGTAGACAGTCTTGGAGACTGGAGACGTCGTATCAGTCTGTACTTATATCTCTAACCTCATAACAATTTTGTCTTGTGTTGTCAATTTTGACTATTGCCTTCCTCTAGACAAACTGTACGTGTTTGACGGGTACCGCGAGTGCGTCCAGTCAATCGACATGCGGGACTTCGGCACTGGCGTCGCTCACCTGTTCCTGCAAGACGGGAGGCGCTATGTCGTCGATATGGATTATGGTGAGTCTCAAACCTGTTCATGCTAGCGAATTGTATTCTTCAACATGTGTCTTGCCAGCGGATCGGATTCTTCAACATGTGTCTTGCCAGCGGATCGGATTCTTCAACATGACCTTGCAAGTGTCGATTTCTAAAACATATGTTTTGCCAGCGATTCGGATTCTTCTTCCAGCGAGCGGTTCAACAAGCAGTGATCTTAAAGTGGCTAATTTCGTTAAACATAGTTAGCCGTGTAGTCGCAGGCGCGACTGCTTAGCTACAGGTCCTGGGATCGATCCCCGGGTCGGCCAACAACTATTGGGTTTTCCTAACTTGAAATGCCCTTAGCAACTCGGAGTCCGGATTTGTGCCCGGTGTATGGCAATAGTCTCACCACCTATTACATGAGACCTAAACGTAACTGGTAAGAGTACCCACATTTCACCAGTTACATTTATATAGGTAGTACAAACCTCTGCCTACCCCTTCGGAAAAATAAAGGATGATGTTATGTTATGTTAGTTTAATATTTATATGCAAGAGTCGAGTTCAAATATTTTCCAAATAAGTATACAAAAAGAATTGCAGCAGCCACAGCTAGGCAGTCATCATCATGACTGCTTTGTCATCACAAACCAACTCGCCACGGAGTATACCCTTCTTTCCAGATTACGTATCAGATACGCTATACGTTCTGGACGCGGGCCGTCGGCTGGTGGAGGCGGTGTCGCTGCGGACCAAGGATGCAGCTCTCGTATACGTGTTCCGGGACGAGGAGGTGCCTATCAGCTTCTGCGTGGTTCCGGAATACGGGTTTGTTGTTTGTGATGCTACGAGTAGCTAAAGCTAGCAACCCATATTCGTCCCACCGTTGGGCACGGGTTTTCCACACAGACACAGCTGCGGGAGGTCTAGAGCATACTCTAATGCGGATTGGTGAAGGGGTTATTGGCCAAACCAGTGTCGAATGTTCTCAAGACACCCGAAGGTCTTCGACAAAGATTTGCCTTTTTCCAAGGGTAACGCACTTGCACGCATTTGCCAGTGTAAATTTTTCTCGACAAGGCTTTTTTACTTATTTAACACTCCGAAGGATGGTAGTGATTATACATACATGCATAGTATACCTAGTCAGCAATCTCTTCAGTAAATTGTAACCCCTATGTCTTTCACTATCATACAAAATCTTTGTGATGTGATATACTAGGAGGTCATAAGTCATAAAGATAAACTGCATGTGCATCTTAGGAGGATGTTGGTAGCCCTAGACGAGAAGGAGCTCAACAACGAGATCCACGTCGACAGCATCGGTCTGGACGGCAGCGACAGGAGGCACCTCATGATGACTAACTTGAGAGGTGAGTGAAGCTGAGGAATGCCCGTCATTTAACCGTACCCATTTTAACTTATCATCCCATACTTATATACTCATTGACTTTCCCTAAATATTATTACGTTGCACGATAGTAGGGATCTTTTAAAATTTTTAACACAACCTCTAATGAACGAGAGGGAAAGTTTGAACACAGAGTGCAAATTCGCTGATTTCACAACCCTTCGAGAACATTATGAAACAATTTCAGTTGTTGCGCGAGATGCTGAAGTCGTTACTTATTTCGTTTATTTCCTAGGACCCCACGTCCGTCTACGCTACTCCCAACACATGGATGTCGTTTACGTGTCCGACGAGGGGACGGGAGTCATTGATTCGGTTCATCCTGAAGGTAATTTAAGGACTTTATTAGTACTTAAATCGAACTCAGATTTGAGCTACGAAACCTCTGAATATTAAGACTGTTATCATCATCCATCCATCCATCAACCATTGCTGGACATAGGCCTTCGTCAATCATCGCCACTCCTCCCGATCCTGCACCCTCTGAATGAATCCAACAGTTTCCCGCTGTTATCTGTATTAATTAATTAGAATGCCTGCATATTCTTGGTAAATACTGGTATATAACGTCTCCAAAGTTAAGTTAATTCTGGATATCTAGTCTTATATGATTTTTATATGGCACAGGCACGGGCAGAGATACTTTTCGCGAGCTATCGACAACGATCGGCAGCCTGGCGGTGACTGACAATCAAGTGTTCTGGACTGACCGGCGCACTTCTCGGCTTTTCTGGGCTGACCTTCACGAAGCCAACCACAGGATCCGGCGGATAGATCTTGGTAAGGCGAATGAAGTCAAAGTAGATGTTTTACGTAGACTTCCTATAAGATCTGACCCGTAAGCCACTGCGACCTAGGAAGATGTATTTTATTCCATCCAGAAGTAGGGATTACGACAAAAGAAGTATCTTAAACTATCTGTCGGACGGACCGGACGGTTTAAGGTACTTTAAGGGTCAGTAGTCAGTGTGCGGTGACAGCCCAGCGGCTATCGAACTCGCCTCTCACTCGAGCGGTCCGAGTTCAAACCCCAGTGGCACGCACCAATGACTTTTCTAAGTTATGTGCGTTTTAAGAAATTAAATGTCACTTGCTATAACGG
>DWTT01000766.1:0-13843 GCA_018250895.1 Carterocephalus mandan
AAATTGTGAATATCGGTAAGAAGGTATTTCATATAATATTTTTATCGATAGGTAGGTATAAGTGGCATAAAATGTCAAACGTATTGTACATCCCTTACTCGATTTTCGTTTCGTAAAATCTGTCCCCTCTTAAAAAAGAATTCTATCGGTTGTTTTTACCGACTTTGCGACGCATTGGTATTGTGTTATATCAGACATGTATGTATGTTTGATGATTCTTACGTCAAACAATTCGTCACTAAAGACATGACAGTAACCAAGATTCACCACAGCGTCAACCAGACGCAATATTGTCAAAATGAAAACAAAAAAATCTACAAACTATATACCAAGTAGGATATCGTTGAATAGATACTATTTAAAAATAATTTTAAGGTTCATTTTATTATTTTAAATAATACATAGTTTATGATATACATATAACAATTATAAAGTTGGTAATATCCATTCTTGCTAATTTTCCTACCCATATCATTTGTTTTGCAGGTGTTTCTGTGTTTTTTTTTAAATTATTCAACTTGTTATCTAACTGCGCACGTATTTAGTTCGTTTCCACAGCAGCGCTAATGGATTCGCGATTCCATTGAATTAATGAATTTATCGTCCGCCTCTACGTGCCACAGTGCAAGGGTTACCATATCTTCGGATTTGTCCGCAGATTTCGGGGTTTTAAGGATTTTTTATCCAAAGTCCTGATGACTAAGACATACAGGTACTAGTATCAACAGTGAAATGTGAAATTTTTAGTACATGTTTTTAGACGGTAGTAGATCCTTATAAGAACGTTACCTTGGACAGTTCATCATCATCACAACCCTTTCTTTGTCCCATTGATGGGCACGGGTCTCCTCTCTCTGGAAGGGATTAGGCCTTAGTCCACCACGCTAGCCAAGTGCGGATTGGCAGACTTCACATGCCTTCGAGAACATTATGATGAACTCTCCGGCTTGCAGGTTTCCTCACGATGTGTCCTTCTCCGTTATAGCAAGTGACATTTATTTTTTTAAATCGCACATAGATTAGAAAAGTCATCGTTGCGTGCCGCTTGGGTGACCAGAGACAGTACGGCAAAGGTATTATAATAACAAGTGCCATTCCAAAAGGATAGAAAGAACTTGTTTTCGGTTACACTTTTATAGAGGCGACTATCCAGTCATCAAGAGTAGGAACGCATCTGTGACTGACGTTGCACTTAACTTGGTCGTAAACGTGAGTCTTAATCTGGGTCATTCAAATTTGTGATGTCCGCAGACCATGCTTGTTCGCTGTATTTTGTCCTTAAAAAAGGTTGCAGATTCTCAGAACAATTTGACATTATTGTTAGTCAAGTCTCAGTCTGGAGTATTCAATATTCCATCTGGTAACCCTACCCGGACCAGACTGTCTCGAAGCGATAAATCTCAGGTTTTCTACCAATACCGCAAATGTATCGATTTCCCTTCAATAACTTTACAGAGCGATGAGATAACGGTTGCACCTGAGAACCTTAACAAACTCTAGATACATAACACTTAAAAATAAATGTAAAAAAAATTGTGAGCCGTCACGGGACGCCTGGCAGATGTGAAACATCGAAATTATTTTGCACAAGTAATATGCACAAAAGTACAGATTATGAAAGGAACTAAAACATATAAGAAAAAAAAATTAAAAAATAATAATAGTAAGAAAAAAAAACAAATAAAAACAAAAAAATTTTTAATTATTATATTTTATTAATACAATAATTTCCGACCGTCATTTGTCGGAACTTTATAGTATATATTCCATATTCGCTACGCTCGCCACGCTCGCCACGCCAAAAATTTGGTTTGCTCTCCGCCTAAAGATGTTTCACATCAAAAGGTATATTACCCAACTGGCCTGGGAGCTATATATACAGCAGTGTGTATTGATTGTTACTACCAATATTAGATGGGTAGGACCACAAGCTACATAATCCAGTGCGATGAACTGTTATAAGCG
The DNA here is from genome assembly GCA_018250895.1 of Carterocephalus mandan. Taxonomy (NCBI): domain Eukaryota; kingdom Metazoa; phylum Arthropoda; class Insecta; order Lepidoptera; family Hesperiidae; genus Carterocephalus; species Carterocephalus mandan. The sequence continues at coordinate 1,966 of DWTT01000766.1, forward strand.
AACGCGCGAAGTCGCTGGTGATCCCAGAATTGAATGAGAGTAAATAACCATACAGAATAGTAGAAGACAAAAGGACAAAGTACCCAACTGAAGGTAAAACTGGTTCGAGAGAGACAAACAAATAGCGATAAGGCCAACCCAGCAGAATCCCACAATTAATATAAGGTTCTTCCTACTCCCGGCCCCTACCAACTCTGTGCTAATGGATTCACGATGTATTCACTGGATTAGTGAATTTATCTTGGCTTTATGCGGCCCGAAGAGAAGGTTTTGCTATAAATCTTTACTCAACACTACTGCTTTTATACGAATTGGAAAGTAATATATTTGTTTGTGACATTAATTAACGTTACAGTACCTAGTCTATCTATATCTATCTATAATATTATAAAGAGGAAACATTTGTTTGTAATATTTTCACACAAAAACTGACTGGACTGATTTTAAAAATTCTTTCATCATTAGAAAGCTGCAGTTCCACTGGTGACATAGGCTATAACTATATAAAATTACTAGGTGTAAACGAAACTATTGTTACGTCTAATTCCACGCGAGCGAAGCTGCGGGCGTCCACTAGTTTAAGCTTAAACTTGTTCTTCAGTACCCTAGTTATCTACAAAGTAAATGAAAGAATATTTGAAGGGACTTAAAAATATGTATTTTAGCTAGAATATATTTATTCGCGAATAATAATTATAATATCTGACATTGTTCGCCGAAAGCAGGGAAAGTTTACAAAAATAACTTTACTAACATCGAGCTAGAAAAACGTTGTCGACCATTTTGTTCCAAACTTATGCTCTGTTGTATTTTTTAGTAGCCGAGAATTTTTGTCTTTCCATTTTTAAAAGTAAATTCACTAACTCTTTCTCTTTTCATATAATATACACTTCGATCAATAATATTGATACATAAAACGGTTTGTGAAGTTCGAAATTCAAATCTAGAGTGAAGTAATAATAAGTACTTAATCTCGTTGCAATTACGAAAGGAAAGCAAACTTTAGAATTTACAACACTTTGTCTTTTATAGAATACCTATCACACGAACGAAGTCGTAGAAAAAAATATAGTTAAACCATAAAATTAATTAAGATGGAATCCATGAACCCATCAATCACGTTTGTTTAATTAACAACAGCGCAACACCGGTTAAACGTCACGAATTCAATTAGTCCAGCATCACACTAATTGGTCCCGAACGTTACCGCTCATCCAATTACAATAAATGCAATAACAATTTAACTGCATTTTATTACCATTGATGGCGACAAACGATATTTAGGTATGGGTACACCAAGTTTGCTAAAAAGCCGAACTTTTGTTAGCTTAGCGTAGCTGCAACCCATAGACATCCCATTGCTGGGCATGGGTCTCCCCCACAGACAAATCTGCGGAAGGTCTAGTATAAAGCATACTCCACCACGCTGCTCCAATGCGGATTGGTGGAGAATTTGTCACCTATTACTTACTAAACGTAAACATAAACTAAAACTTACTACTTACTACCCTCCACCAATCCGCATTGGAGCAGCCTGGTGGAGTAGGTATGCTCTAGACCTCCCGCAGAAGTGTCTGTGGGGGAGACCCGTGCCCAGCAGTACGTATATGTACGGTCGCAGCGACTTACTAAACTCACTAAAAATATTTTAGACCCTATGAATGAATAACACTATAGTACCTACTAGGAATTTCAAGTTAGAAGAACTCAGTATTGTAATGAAATTAAGTTTTTCTAGCTAATAAAATTAATATAGGTAAACGTTGAACAAATTATATCACCAGTACTATTTATTAGAGCGTATAAATGAACCTTATTAGTAAAATTTCTACTTCATAGCGAATGAAACAGGCCCTCTTAATGGCTCTCACAAATCTTCAACGTTTAATAAGATTATTATTTTATGGCGTCTCTTTTAATATTTTACCTAGCCACTTAGTAGGTACCCAAATCTTCGCGGATTCGTTGGATTTAGGGAATACCTAATTATTTACTTTTATCTGAAGTGTCTTAACTACTCTGCTTACAAAGCAGTGCTAATGTATTGGCTAAAGATTATGTCTGTCCAGTAACTTGGGTTCAAATTCCAGTGGCGTGGACTAATTTTTGTTTCGATATGTTTTATGCAATTATACTATACGTACCTGTCGTACTGGTGCAGTAATTACTTTCACAAAAGTAAACAATAAAACGTGTGTTACCTATTGCTTGGTTATGATTATTATAAATTAATTATCAACCCAAACGAATGTGACTGGTGAAAAGTGCCATACCTCTGCCTACCCCATCAGTAAAATACACCTGTGTGATATTATGGTCGACCGAATATAATTCAACATTTGTACCTGGTGTAAGTATCCCTCCGCAAAAGCAATTAGTTTACGCTTCAATTTGCGGTATTAGTGGGTCTCCGTTTGCGACCATTTAATGTTGACCTTCTATGCCGTATGGAATTCAGTTTTAACTATTCACTTATCAAATGGCTGGGATGGGAAAGGGGTCAGAATAAGATAGCGATTCATGTGTAGTGAATATTGGCGAATAATAGGTATATGTGACTGCGGTTACATTAAGGCTCCGAGCCATCAATCTCGTTGAGCTCGTAGGATATCTATAGTCTATAGATATCAATCGCGAAGTCATTTGTATAATGCACCCTATTATTATCCGAGTCGTGACTATTGATACGAGTACTGTAGGCTCAAATTTTCCAAAGAAAGTAGTATTCAACAAAAAGAGAGTGGAAAATAATTAGACACGAAGGAATTGCATGAAGGAAAATTACTTAGATATAGTATATCTAAATTAAATATTTTTAGTAGGTAAAGAAATGATTTTCGTAAAAGAAAACGTTGATTATTTAAAAAACAATGTACCTTTATAATCTAACCGACAAAGGTTTTAGGAGAAATTATTATCTGCAGCAAAAATGGTATGTAGGTATATCAAATTTAATTAAATTTTAATGGCGACTGGTGTCTGTACCGAATTACCCACCTAAAGCAACTTAATTTAAGTTAATCTTAATACTATCAGTCGGTCATAGACCAGTGAGTTTCTAGTCTGATCCTCTTTATCCATTTCAGAAATCGACATCCACAAGTCGGACGGCTGCCGCTCGGAATGGGTGGAGGTGCGTGACGGTTACATGGCGAACGCGCCAGTACTGGGCCGTATCTGTGGGTCAGGCAAGGGGCCCATGATGCGGTCTACCGGCTCGCGCCTGACCGTGGTCTACCAGCCCGGCGTCAGGCCTAAGCCGCACAGGGGCTTCCGCGCTCACTATGAAGGTAAGGAAATGCGATACGCATCCAGTAGCAATGGTCCTATGATGCGGTCTACAAAGTCACGCCTTACTATGAAGGTAAGAAAATGCAATACGCTTCCAGTAGAAAGGGTTCCATGATTCGGACTACAAAGTCACGTCTCAATATGAAGGTAATATAAACCAGGACATTACATCATCTGAAGGTAGGGCTTCTGACTTACAAATGCCACAACCCAGACGTCCCACTACTGGGCACGGGACTTATTACTTATTTTATTTTACTAGAGCTTAAAGGTACCTTAAGGATTGACTTCCCCATAAGCCCACCATGCAAATAGGTACAATGTTTATCCGTAACACCAAACGTGCAAGGTATCTACAACATGAATTTTTGTGTCATCTCATGAGGTCCCAACTATTGTTTCCTACAGAAAACACGTAATCAAACAGTTAAATGGTCTGCTTGTAAATTAAGATACAAACGTGCGTTATTTTAACCAACATTTTGATACTCATGGTTAACTTTTAATCTGTTCCTGTTTCTGCTTACCTCACATAACTCCTCAAGATCCGTAATTCAATTAGACCACCCGCGCAGCGAGTCGAAGTTTGTTTCGGGAATTAGGGATATTTTGTAAACACGAATTGGTATTATCTGAAACTTCTGTTTGCAACTTACCGGTAGCATGTAACATATGAAAATGGATCAAAGAGAAATCGGTAAAAAGGGACTCAGGAGCTTGAGAACGAATCTTTAATGTTGTTATAAATGGTACATTTAAGCTCAACGGCTTATACCTGCTTATCGTTTGTCGATTTTCAGAGTTCTGTATTCAGGAAACAACCTTGACTTGAGGGCTCTAGAAATATTTAAAAATTGTGTTGCCATAAAATTGCTAGATACCTACTGTTACCCTGCAATTTGATGGTTTCCCCTGCCCTACGGAAATTGGTTACTTAAATTGGCCAGAGCAAATAAATCTACCACTTGGTAACTTCACAATTTTTTGTTTCATAAATGGAATCTAATTAATATTTCTGTAACTTATTCTAGCTGTGTGCGGCGGTGATATCGAGGTGGACAGCAGCGGCCACCTGGAGTCCCCCAACTATCCTGATGATTACCAACCGAACAAGCTTTGTGTTTGGAAGCTTTCTGTTCCACAAGTAAGTAGGTTGAAATAAATATTAACAAAGGCAGTCAAGTTCGTTCGTACTCTACTACGCTGCTCCATTACAAATGCCATCCTTTCATTTTCACTGAAACCCTCCTGACTCTTTCAGGGTTATCAATTAATCAGGGATTTCATAAATTATAACGTAAATAACAAATATACGGGCCATCTGGTGGTGAATGATCACGTCTAAGAATAAGAGCAACACTAGAGGGCCAAAGTCAGCTGCGTATATTAACTTAAGTCACCAGTATATTAATGCACGACTAACTTTGCACCGTGCAGTAGTGGACAACTTAAGTCAAACGCCGTGTATTAATAGGTCAGCTTAAGTCACCAGTATATTAATGCACGGCTAACTTTGCGCCGTGCAGTAGTGGATAATTTAAGTCACACGCCGTGTAATAATAGATCAGCTTTAGTCACCAGTATATAGCATGGCTAACTTTGCGCCGTGCAGATGTGGATAATTTAAGTCACACGCCGTGTATTAAAAGATCAGCACCACCATAAGGTCACCATTATATTAATGGATGGCTAACTTCGCGCCGTAGCGGCTAACTTAAGTAACTTATCGTAATGTACCGTATGTTGATGTGCGTGCTTCGCAGGACTACCAAGTGGCGCTGCGCTTCCACTCATTCGAGGTGGAGAACCACGACACCTGCAACTACGACAAGGTGCAGGTGCGCGACGGAGACGCCATGGACAGCCCGCTCATCGGCATGTTCTGCGGGCACAAGATACCGCCGGACATCAGGTTTGTTTTCTCTTTTTAATATAAGATAGATAGATAGCTACAAATATCCAATTAACCATAGGTACCATACCTACCACCTAACAAAGCATACCATAAAATAGTGAAGTCGTAGGTGCCAAACCGCCGAAGGACTTACCTACATAGATTAGTAGGTAAAATATTAGCTGTCGTATGCAAGTTGCCTAAAGTTTCGTTGCATCATACTACATTACCTTCCAGGTCAACGTCAAATAAGTTGCTGGTGATCTTCGAATCCGACAGCTCGGTACAGAAGGCTGGGTTTTCGGCGACCTTCATGAAGGAGTTCGACGAGTGCGCGTCTATCGACCACGGCTGCAGCCACTCGTGCGTGAACACGTTGGGAGGGTACGAGTGCGCCTGCGACATTGGATACGAGCTGCATTCTGATGGGAAGAAATGTGAAAGTGAGTCGTTCATTCATCAGGATTTGTTCCATATAGAGTTCGTCCGGGGCAGTACCACCGCCGGCCACGTTAAAGGTGTGGTTTCCGGTTACACTTCTTTAGATGTGACCATCTTAGTCCTCAAGGGTAGCAACACATCTGTGACTGACTTGGAAAGAGACTATTAGTAAGAGTCTCGTTCTATGTTAGTCACAAATGCCTATAAAGAAACCGGAAACCATGCTTTGCCAACCCGACCACAATAGCTTATAAAACTTAATACACGATAATAATGGTACTATATACCGTGGCGGGCAGTGGTACTGCTCCAGGTCAACTCTGACTCTAGCACCTAATAATGACGACGATTTTCAGTTCAACTTCCATCAAGCTTATTGTATAAAGTCTGCTTTTCAGTGACCCTAAACTAAGACGTTAAACGTCAGCATAGATCACAGATGCGGTTGATATCAATGGTGAAAACAGCCGCCAAGCCTTGTCGAACACCTTCGGGTGGCTTTAGAGCATTCGACACTGGGTTGGCCACTAACCCCTCCACCAATCCGCATTGGAGCAGAGTGGTGGATTATGCTCTAGACCCCCTGCAGATTTGTCTGTGGGGAAAACCCGTATAGCAGTGGGACGCCTATGGGTTGCAGCTAAGCCAGATACTGTATGTGTATTTTAGTTTAGAATCCAGTGATTTGGTTTCTAAAATAGTTTTAAACTTTTTTCCAGACGCATGTGGAGGAGTTCTCTACGCTCCAAACGGGACGATCACATCGCCATCCTTCCCCGATTTGTACCCTCCGTCTAAGAACTGCCTGTGGGAAATAGTGGCGCCCCCGCAGCACCGGATCACGTTAAACTTCACGCACTTCGATTTGGAGGGGAGCAACAATATGTACCACCAGGTAAGAAAATATTAATTCGTCATAACTGAACTTTGTTCTACTTCGGAAAATACACCGTTTTCGTTTTTCTTTTCTTTATAACAAAATCGTCGACAGTATCACACAGGAATTAGGAATTCTGTTTGAAAACTGTCCTGGTGAAGAATATGGAAGTGAAGAATAAGAATAACCATTGATAAGGTGTGCTAACAAAATGGGGGGTGACAAAATTACTAGTCTGACTAACTTTTCAAGCTTCTTGTAAGTAAATTGATCAGTGAATTATGGTAAATCAAAGAAGTTTCAGTATTGTAAATGCTATGTACTCACTATATCACGCACGATACAGCTATGATGCTTTACCCGCTATGATCTCATAGAACCACGTCATTACATGACTCCACTTATGGCCAAGGTCTAGATTAGGCCGTAATAGGACCATTTATGTCATTACTCCAGATAAGTATTGCGTGGTTCATTGAAAGGGGATCTGGTTAAATCAGGACCATAAATGAATGTTGTTTGTTATTTCACACCACTTTTCACACCCAGTTTTAAATCGACGAAAGAAATCGAGGTTCAGCTAGATATCAGTCAGGAAGCACTTTGAGGCCCAGAATTAAAAATTTAATAGTTAAATCTTATCAATTGCAATAAATATTATAGTCAAACCTGTGAGTTAAACTCAAACAGACTTTGGAGATCACTGATGGACATAGTTAGATGAACGTTAAACCACAGTAATATTTATATATTCTGAAGGGTCAACTTAGTTTATGTGAAATTTAAAGTTAAACTAACTTTAAAGGTTATTGTTAAACACAATTTAATGTCAGAGTTTAGCTGTTTTTTTGTTTGTTGTAAATTTTTTCACATTCGTTGAGCGTGTACCACCTTAACGTTATATTAACATTAACCAGGAGTGCGAGTATGACAGCGTGACCGTGCACTCCAGACTTGGCGCAGACATCTTGCGGCGACACGGCGTGTTCTGCGGCTCAGTGCTGCCGCAGCCGGTTACTTCTGACGGCTCCGTTCTCCGAGTGCAGGTCGGATATCTCTATAAGTAGCTCTCATTCAAGCGGCAACGGAATCACATAGTTGATTGAAACGCAAGGCATTACATTAATAACCCTTGCCTTGGCCGTGATTGAACGAGTCACCGCAAGTAGGAAGCATCTGATAACCCATGCGTAGCTATCCCCTGCGGATTTCGTTCGAAGCTAAACTTTCGTGCCGACAGCTAATTAAGACAGTAAGATGGTATGAAATACCTACATAAGCATGAAATAACTATGGAGGTACAAATTTTGGTCATCCTCAAAAAAAGCCACCTATTAACATAATTCTATTCCAGTTCACATCGGACACATCTGTGCACCACTCCGGCTTCGCGGCGCTGTACTACATCGACGTGGACGAGTGCGCCGAGAACAACGGCGGGTGCGAGCACGAGTGCCGCAACACGCTGGGCGGGTACGAGTGCGCCTGCCACAGCGGCTTCACGCTGCACCCCAACAAGCACGACTGCAAGGAGGGCGGCTGCAAGCATGACATCACGCACCCACACGGCACTATTTTCAGGTAATAAAAATGGATCACAGGGCCGAGTGAGCAAAGGGGAACGCCATAAAGCCTGGATCTCCCTATGGAATTCCAATTCCTATACCCTGACTTGCAGTGCCCTGACTTTAAGGCATGGTAGGCTGTAGAGCTACTACTCCCTGCAGCTATTACCCCTGAGCAACATAATTGAAAGGTCGGGCTACGACTATAGGTCCATATACCTTAACCTAACCTCGACATTCTAGATGGTTCTACTTAAACGGCCAATACCATTATCCAATGTTCTCACAATGGCAAATCATAGTTGTGTGCTCGCAGCCCAAAGACTTTAATATTTGTTGCAGCCCTAACTACCCAGACACCTATCCGTCTAGAAAAGACTGCGTTTGGCAATTCTCCACCACACCTGGACATCGCATTAAATTGATCTTCAATGTTTTCGAGCTAGAACCTCATCAGGTATGATATGATTTTTTTCCAAGACGATTTTGATTATGAACGTAGGTAAGAAATATGCCTAATATTTCTACCTGAGAAGATATTTTGATTTATCTGTGGTCACTCAACTTGAGATATTACCTACAATAAGAACCGATCTATAGTTTTAAATTGTGTTAAGCAGCAAATGAATGGGCTTCCGAGCTCACGATTGTTATCGTATGAAAATTGGAGGCCTTATAGAGAACTTAAAGGCATGTAGGTTTCATCATGATGTTTCCTTCACCGTTACAACAGATGAATTTTAATTTCTCATTCATTGTGCGTGCGAAAAGTCAATGTGCGTGACGCTTGGATTTGAACCTATACCGCCAAGAGAGGCGACTTCGATAGCCTGGGCTGTCACTTTAGTCATGAATCTGTCTACAACATACAAAAATACGCACTAACATTTTTACCACGTACAGGAGTGCACGTACGACCATGTGTCGATCTACGACGGGTCGTCGGCCGACGAGAAGACCCTCGGTCGTTTCTGCGGGAGCAAGCTACCACACCCGGTGGTCGCATCCCAGAACCAAATGTACGTCGTGTTCAAGTCGGACGCGTCGGTGCAGCGCAGGGGCTTCCTCGCTACCTATTCCACCGGTAACTCTCATTCTGCTGTTGTGTTTCTTAAAGACTTTCAACTTGCTCTCTATTATCTCTTTTGCTGCTCTTTTATGAATTCTTCAGATTTGTCATTGTCAGATTAGTCTTCAAGTGATCAATTGCGTTAGTCTGTACGATCGAATTGACCGTTCATTCGTTTATTCATAGTCTTCTCAAGTTGAAAACAGTATCAAAGTAATCTCAAATTCCTTATAAAACTGTCAATTTTCCAAAGCCAATCCATGGAAGTAATTAGATCCTTACTTTAGATCTATGAGCCAGTCATGTTTAGTTGTTAAACTTGATCGGTTATGAGACTCTTTTATTTTTTTAAGGTAAGTATTTGATTTCTTCCTTCGGATTTAGATTAAGTAATTGCCGTCTTCTCCCCAGCATGCGGCGGCTACCTCGCCGCTACTGAGGCGGTTAAGCACTTGTACTCGCACGCGCGCTACGGCCACGACTCGTATGAGTCCCGTGCCAACTGCGACTGGAGCATCGTGGCGCCGTTCGGTCAGTTCGTGCGGCTGACCTTCCTCACATTCGATCTGGAGCCCGAAGCGAACTGCGGATACGACTATGTGCAGGTGTTTGGAGGGGTGGAAGGCAGCGCAGGGGATTATGGAAGCTTCTGTGGGACCAAGGTGAATTACTCATCTGTAAATAATAATATTATAATCCATAGCCCAATGGCTCGCGTCGATTCTACGAGTATGTGATCGGCTGAGTTAAGCTACTACGAGCGAGGGTGATTTGTGGATGTGTGACTGCTTCGGAGGGCACGTTAAGCCTTCGGTTCCGGTTGTTTTCAATGGTAAAATCAATTATTATGCCTTTTCGAAGACTTTCGAGTGGCTTGAGGACATTTGACACTGGGTTTTCCACTGTTTTGTAGATAGATATGAATTACAAGATATTTTTTATTGCAGATGCCGCCAGAAATTGTATCAACAACTGAAGCGTTACTGGTCAAGTTCCGGACAGACGACACGATAGTGTTCAAGGGGTTCTCGGCGTCGTACCAAGCGGTGAAGCCGGAAGTGTGGAGTGGAGAAGACAGTTCGGAGGGCGGCGAGGATGAGGAAGAAGAGGAAGACGAACGCATGCCTCCTCTCGTTGTTGGCAGGAGAGGCCTCCGCGCGCCCATGCCGCGGTTCGTCCGCAGGCCCACGTGACAGTGGTCCGTTCCAAGACACCCCCGCCACAGACGCCCGCATCGTAACTCCCATCGATTCAAATCGGAGAACAGCCCTTTGTAATCGATTCTCTGATGTGCCAAGATTCGGACAAACTGATATCGATTAGTTAACACGATGTCAAAATCTAAAAATGTATTTTTTAAGGTTGGAACATAATTATTTTATTCATTCTGTTGGGCAATTGAGTAACTTGGTCGGATCCGTTGGACAACTACATTTCATTAAAATGTAATAGAAAAATTATCAGTTTGACATTTATTTTATACATTTTTCATGAACTAGAAATGTAAAAAGTTACGAAATTGCCCCGGAGTTTTTAACCAGTCATACATCTTTTGGTATTTTTTGTTGCTTGCAATCTGCTTTCGTCGACTACACACAAGGAAATTTTTGTAGAAGGATAGGTATAGGATGGTCAATGGATCCATCTATCGAATTAGTCTTTATTGCAAATATTGGATTTGATGAACTGTTAAAAATTTGTCAGGACTCAAACATTGCCAATTGAGTTCAAAATTATTTTTACGACTGAATTCAAATGTAAATAAATTATTTGTAGATTTATCTTAGATGTAATAATTAATAGCTGTTACCATAAAAATACTCAACTGCATTATTATTGGTCTTGCCAATCGCGGATATCTGTTAATTTTATACTGTTTAAATTTTATTTGTGACCAACTCCTCATAGATGAGGTTTTGTTAACATGCCAATATAACCAAAGAACATTGAGAATACAGTGACTATTTTAATGCTGTTGCCCACTCATTTTGAGGAAGGTTTATGTGTTCAATATTTAGTAATACTCATGTTTATTACCTATAATATTATTAGATTTACATCATAACAAGTATAATATGACTCATACATTTTTAGGTAAGGTACTTATTGCCTACCTTATTATATACCTAGTAAATATAATATTAAGGAATATACTACGATTAAAGCACAATTGAATATTTAGAATGAAACTTACATGACAATACTTATATGTGGTATTTAAGGTTTACAATGACGATTAGTAGACAATAGGTGTTGAAGTCCATATCATACAAAATCTTAAATTATTATTATTAGTTATGTTTAGAAAATAAGCTCTTGAGTATGTGGTTTTAAATGTTAATAGTTTATATTAATACGAATCTCCTATACTTAATATTAGGTAGATACCCATACCAAAAAATTTACCAAAAGATAAATCATAACAATAATTACCTATGTTGCATTGCATTGTTTCTTAGTATACAATAAAACCTGCGGCTTAAAATCAACGTTTACTAACGTTCAAAATATTAATAATTGAATATGTGGCAACACTGTAAAGGGTTAATTCATTAATGAATCGAATACATGTTTGAAACTTACATAAAAATAATCAGGTTATATTTTAAAAAATGCACACTATAATGTGTAAATGGAAGATTAAGTATAAACAACCAGATGATGCTCCAGGTTGGTAATTGAAACCGAACTTAAATAGTGGCTAAAATGTGGAAATTTACATAAATTTGGATATAAATTGT
>DWTT01000767.1:0-13843 GCA_018250895.1 Carterocephalus mandan
TTGGCCACTAACCCCTCCACCAATCCGCATTGGAGCAGCGTGGTGGAGTATGCTCTAGACCTCCCGCAGATGCGTCTCTGGGGGAGACCCGTGCCCAGCAGTGGGACGTTTATGGGTCGTAGCGATATGTTAGTGGTGGAATACAGTTCCATTTCTAGTAGTAAGTTATTTAGAATTATACAATAGCTGGCCGTAAGCTTAAACCTAGTCACCGAAAAGTGAACGAATGAACTTTTGATGTTGATATGAATGATAAATATCCTTAGGAATTATGAGGTTGGGCAGAAAAAAAAAATACTTACAAACCATGAATAAAATCTTATCTATAAATAAGCCTAACGGCAGGTTAGGCACCCGTGTAGCATTAGCTATTTATTCAATGATCAATAGCTAATCCTTTGCCTTATATTGATCAGTTTAGAATAGCATTTTATCTGTAGTTTGTAATTACCTAGACTTTCGTTAAGCGTGTCCAATCACCTCATAGTTAAATAAACTATTTGACTTTGACTTTGTCTTTGTAGCTTAGCTTATTTTCCTACTCTTCTAGTTTTCAGAGGCTAACTGCAGCGACCAACACTAAGATAGCATACTGTTATGTTTTTTTCGAATGGAATTTTTGTATCATCATACAGACACGGCGTTAACGAATATGATGGTCATACTCGATCTATGAATCTTACATGAAACCGCTATCGTCATAAACTTCTCTATTGATAGAGAAGGCTATGACAAACCTTCAACTCTTAGAGAAAATGACACTTTATGAATTAATTCTCCAAATTTAATTTTTAATTCGAATTGAATTATAACGACACTGCATTGAGATGGCAAACCCTGTGTAGTTCACGCGTCACGCCGTCACGTCGGTGTTGCAACTTGGTCAATTCTCTTGCGGTCGAAGCGAAACAATTGGCGGAGCAAATCGTAACACCAATGACTTTTACCACAGAGCCTGATGTGTGAGACAATCGTATGGTTGCTAAACCGGGTCATTCGACGTTGCTTCATTCGACGGAGCCTTTCTAGTGGTGATAGACGGTTGTGGCGGTCTAGGGTTGAAATCCTTAATTACGAAGAAACAAATTCACTTAAAATCAATGATAAGCCTGAATTATAAGTTAACGTAACAGGGAGAATTGTTTTTTGGTTTATAATAGTATTTTGTCATACAACTTAAATACGAATAAACAAAAAGAAAAATAAAAAACAATTGATATAAGAAATAAAATGAAATTAATATTAATTGTATCAGGCGTTACTTTGCGGAACTCCATTATTATTTATTACAAACCAAGAATTAATCTACATTGCAATTAATCTACATTGTTCGCGGATTGTTGCAAAGTAGATTAATTCTTGGTTTGAAATTAATATTATTAAATCGAATATTTTCTGTATGGGAAAACGGGTATGTATATCAGTCTCTGACACATTACATTATATTACAGGCTCACGCCTACTTTGGGTTCAGATGGCCGTGTATGAGAATGTCCAAAATATTTTTTTTATAAAGAGGAAACGTGTTTGTAATTTGACACAAAAACTACAGGACCGATTTCAAAAATTCTTTCACCATTAGAGGTGCATCTTCACTGAGTGACATAGGCTATATAATATTAGTAGGTGTAAACGAAACTATTCTTATGTCCTAATTCCACGCGAGCGAAGATGCGGGCGTCCACTAGTACTAAATAAAAATATTTAAGTAAAGAACATTTCAAAAGGTTTCGGTTGACAGAGGACCTGACTTCCGTTACGTCGGTTCGCAGGGGCTCTGGGGCCGGTGTTTCCGTAAACAACAGCCGGTTTCCGCTGGTTTTTAGGGATGTGCTAGAAAAAGTTTATACCGTTTTAATTTTACCCTCCGAGCTTTGTTGCTTAACAAATTTGTACATTAAATGAAATGAGTTGTAATTGCTCTTGGTTACTTATCGCATTATTGCGCTAGCTAGATGCTTTTTTGTTAATTTTATTATACAAAATTATTGTGAAAAGCATAACGGCACTCCAATAAAACACCAACATAACATGCGAAGAATTAACTCTTGAGAAATTAAATTAATTTCACAAATACATATTTCAATTTAATAATTAATCGGATAGTTTCCGGACTCGCTAGTGTTGTTACGAGTATATGCATAGATGAGGTCACACTGCAAAATTTATTTAAATGAAAACTAGATAGTCAAAACAACTTGAAATGTCAACCAGAAGTGTCCATAATTATATAGACTTGATTAAAAAAAAATATAGATACATTCTCATTTAATAGTTTTTATAATTTTATTAGGTTGTTAGTCGTAGATTTAACAAGCGTGCCGTTAAAATGAGGTAACATTATTAACAAACTATTATTTTCTTACTCTATTCACTATTTATTTATTTGTTCCACAACTTCAATCAGTATTTCATCGAAAAAGCCAAGCCAATGTTTCAAGAGTGTTTCTGGACTGCGGACAGTTTGTGGTTATAACTGCAATCTGATGCCGATACGAGTCTCGATAGATTAGACAGAAAAGCAAAAGTACATGTTTTACAATGATTTCAAACACAATTTTGCAGTTCTTCTATGTTGCAATGACCACTCAGCAAATAGGTCTGCACTCAGCATAGCTACGTAGCACAACTTGTCCCACTGCTGGGCACGGGTCTCCTCTCAGAACGGGAGGGATTAGTCCACCACGCTGGCCAAGTACGGATAGGCAGACTTCACATGCCTTCGAGAACATTATGAGAACTCTCAGGCATGCAGGTTTCCTCACGATGTGTTCTTCACCGAAGCAAGTGACATTTAATTTCTTAAATCGCACATAACTTAGAAAAGTCATTGGTGCCTCTGGAGTTTGAACCCGGACCGCTCGAGTGATAGGCGAGTTCGATAGCCACTGGGCTGTCACCGCTTCGCACCGCTGACCTAACTGCATGCAAAATATGTCATCGAAACAAAGAGAGTAATTCTCCCGCGGCGCCAGCAGGTACCAGGACTTCATATTTTCAAAACACGTCTTCCATAGAACATTAGCGTCCATTATGTCAACTCCACGTCAACATACTCGTAGCTCACACGGCAGATAATGCTTCGTGTGCACTTTGCGTCACGTGGGAACAACGGTACGTGCTTCCTACTTCGACCAGGAGTATTGTGTGCGTGATTATATCTCATTATGATGTTTGGTAGCGCAATAAATAATTTGTGGTATGCGTAACATGTGCTACGTCGAGTGGGCAGATGGTATTGGATTATTTTTGATGCTGGATGAGACTGGACTATTACTAACACCAACTAACAGGACTAACTATCACTAACAGTCCCCGCCCCATACCAACTAACGAACTGACCAACTAATGTTCTAATTAACTCTCTCAACTAATTGGACTAATCATCCCAGTCCCTAATTGACTCTTGTTCAAAGTAAGTCACAGTTGTCATGGGCGGCAGCGGATGGGTGGTGCTGCAAGCTCGTTTGCTATCTTGTATCCATAAAAAAAGACCTGTGGCTAACAATGCAATAGTAGGTATGCCTTTGGGTTGTAAATTAGCTTATGTTATTACTCTTCTAGTTTTCAGTGGCTAACTGCAGCGACTGCAGCTTTTGTTTTCGAATGGAATTTCTGTATGGTCATACAGACCTTTACGGCGTTAACTATATTACGTTATAGGATGGTCATACTCGATCAAGGTTACATGAAACCGCTATCGTCATAGACTTCTCTATTGATAGAGAACCTATGCTATCGTCAGTCCATGACCACTCACAAACCTCCAACTCTTAGAGCAATGTGAGCTTTATAAATTAATGCTCAAACTACAATATCAGTTTAAAATGTTGCAGTCAATGTTGCAGTCTATTTAATTTATTTTATTTAAATTATTTATACAAGAGATTTTTTGTACAATTGAGTTTGTTTTTGTTACTTAGTAATTTTTTTAACAATATTACATAATCTTAAAAATAATAATGTAATAGTAATACATAAGTAGGTTAACTTTAATTTGAAAAAAATTTAGACCTTATTTTCATTTGACATAAGTATTTAAGACAGTTTATTTTACGAGTCTTTTTAGTGAATATTGTTGTCAAAATACGTAGAAGTGAAATTCCCTATTGTTTTTTTTTTCTATTATCAAGCATCGTACATAACGGTCAAACTTTAGCTGTGTCGTTACAAATAACGAAGCTATTGTTTCGTGCTTGCCGTTGCGTTATAATCGGCCGTGTCGCTATCAAGACAATCTCAGAAGCATTCTTCAAATTGACTAACGTAACGTTACCTGGCGTTGAACAGCACAAGCTTTTACCAAACATTAACTTTAACCTTGATATTCTAAGTTACTTAAACTTGCACAAGGTGTGAGATGATATGAGAGAGATGATGTGATATGAGACATGATATTTGCTTTCGTGAAACTTAACTATAGAAAAGTCCATCTATGAACAATTTATCGCAATTCAAAACATTTAATTTTTTTAACATATGTACTCATATTATTATTTTATTAAAAAACTAATGTATACGTGTAAAAAACGTACGAAAATATTTCATTTTTCAAAAAACTGACGTTTTCATTTAAATTGATAAGGCTGAGTACGCATATTGCGATCCCAAATTCTTTGGTTGTCACTTGGTTGTCAAACTATTCTGTACGTAGACTGACATTTGTGAAAATTGACTTTTTAATCACTGACATCAATTTAAAACATTAAAAAAAAAATAGGTGGCAAAGAAAATCTAATACATTCAGCAGTAGCAATAAAGTCATCATGCATTTTTTCGTTTATTTTTTTCTTTCTCCAAAACGAAGTTCAAAACTTAATAATGAAATAACTCTTTTCAAAGAGAAGTCTAACTATATACTCCAATGTGGATTGGTCAGACCTCCCACAATACTTCTTAAAAAAAAACTGGACACGGTTACAACTGGGCTATCAACACATAAATAACCTGAGGTTAAACGTTTTATTTCATCTGTTCCAACCATTATTCCGACTTATGTGCTGCGAAAATCTTTTGTTTACACCATTGTGGCTGCAACAGCTACAAGTCAGTAACCGTACACAATGCCCTCGTGGGAATATGATAATTGGATGTTCTCGCCTCTCTGTTGTGTGTTCATTATTGCTTTTCTAATATCTGGGCTGTGGGTTCATTGAAACCTTGAGTTACCCGTCAACTACCAGGCAGGCGTTTGGCAGATATCTTTAACTATAGGAAAAGCCAGGAAGTAGTAAAATCTACCTCTCGGTTTAGATCGTTAGATCGTTCTAGAAACAGGATTAACAGACGGTTTACATTTGTGTTACACACCGTTCAAATAGTTACAGATTTGGTGGTAGATAAGAAAATTTAACAACGTTAACTAAAGGTAAACAAATACCATCATATAATGAAAAATAAATCTGAATCTAAATCTATCAACACGCTGTATACAGTACATCTTTATGTCGAACCTCGGCACCTAAGTCAAAAACGTCCAAAATTCGAACACAAGGTTTTACCTGTCCCAAAACAACCATTACTCGGAATCTCAACCCTCTGTTAGTAGAAATAATTAGGGAGTCCCTACAATACAAACCATTTCGCCAAAAATAAATTGGATCTCTGTATCACGAACATACTAGCAATGTTTTATTTTACAACATAACAACTCGGTTATTTGAACTTTATTACCTCTATAGCTCAAAGAAACATAAGTAATGAATCATCACCTCTACAAGTCAAATTAAAATTCTGCAAATGTCGAAAATTCTATAACTCGATTTTTTTGACGTCTCCCTTGACGTTCGACTTTTAGGGGTTCTATTAATATGTAAAGAAAACACAATCCTATTACCTACGTACCTAACCTGTCATATAAATGACTGTCCCTGGATCGAATTCAGGAAATAACTTTCGAAGACACACTGCCATCAAGCTACAGAGTCTGTTAAAATAATAAACATGAGCCTATTGAATAGCTAAAACTTATTTAGTACCTATAATGAAGTGTTCGTGAAATCCGTCTGATGGAACATGTGTTTTGCCACTATTTCTAAAAATAGTTATAAAAACCAGCTGTATAATCTTAATAAGTTACTAAAATAATAAAATTCGTTTTTAAAATAGGTTATTCATTGAAGCCGTTCTGTTACGGCCGAAATTAATAACCTATCTTTTTATTATTAGATAGATTTTCTGAGATAGATATTTGACATTATGCCATATCAAATGTGTCAAATAACTATTTCAGATAGATCCAAAGATAGGTTATTAAAATTCCTTTTTTAAAGTTCAATTTGGTACCCACCCAAAGGGGCGGTCGGTAATTGTAATTTGGCACAGTTTACAAAATATTGTCCTTGATGCCTCGATGACTAACGTTTTTCGAAGAAAGTTCCGCATGTCTACATGGAATGCTTCGGTTAAGTGTTACGCACAGTTAACTTTATTTCGACATCAAAATTATTCGTGTTGTGCTTCGTGAACAAAATATTACCTACCTATCCTAACTTATCAGAAGAGATAACACAAGTAAGTAATCATTTAATTGAAACTTTTTATATTGAATAAGCAAACTGTTGAGAAAACTAAGTAGGTAATAAATTATACTCCATGTCTTATGAATAAATACACAAATACTTAAATTTTTGGGTACATACACAATACACAACGTAATACTATGATTTGTAAGTTGTGACACTTTAGTTACAGGGACATTTTTGTTTAAACTTTTTTTTGTACTTACGCACCTTATTCGCACAATCACTTTTCAATATTATATCACGTACCACACACCATAGCCGTATCCGCAATCATATATTACAATTAAACATTCACCAATTAAATATACGTAATTTAAAACTATTTTATACAAAACATCTTTATCTTCCTACACACACCGCTAAGTTTCAAACGTACTGTCAAAAACTTGCACCACCGGTCTCTGAGACTAGATTTGTATTATTAGTCTCCCTCTCACTCTTCTTGGCCAAGTAAACACTAGGATAGAAAGAGACAACTATATTCTATCAACAGCTGCGCCTAGAATCTGCAGATAAAGCCTTTTTGCACGGGTAAAAGTAACGGGGTTTTCTTGAGATGCGTGAGGTGAGACGGCGAATGCGGGCTTGGTTGCGACAGAAAGAGATGGACGTAGTTAGGTCATTTTTAAAGGGCGATTGAAATAGTTGCATTAAGGTCATGGCAGCTAGAACCACTAATGTACCTAGGTATACACACGAACTGATTTACTTTTGAGAATATTTAAATACTAATTTATATCCATCAGCTTTATGAGGTCCACTGCTGGACATAGGCCTCTCGTAAACGAAACCCGACCCTACATAATTCATGAAAACTGTGAAAACAGTCGTTTGGTAACAGTTTATGTAAAGTTTCAGGTTACCGAACTTGCAACTAAAGCGGAATTGGCAAATATTTATAATGAATGCAAATAGAAAAATGACATTATAGTTTGATAGTAGAAGGTTACGTAAAACTACGCTATTACGACTATTTAAAAAGTCGCATAGATGCAACTTTAATATAATCTATACTTCTTTACTAATGTTATAAAGAGGAAAGATTTGTTTTTAATGTTTTCAAACAAAAACTACTGGACCGATTTCAAAAATTCTTTCACCATTAGAAAGTTGCATCGTGAATAGTGACATAGGCTATATATTAGTAGGTGTATACGAAACAATTGTTATGTCTAATTCCACGCGAGCGAAGCTGCGGGCGTCCAGTAATTAAATTATAAAATGATAAATGTAATTGCATTACATATACCTACATACGAGTACATACAACAAACATCTAGCAGATAGTTAGGAAGTTTGTTTCTCTTTTTACTAAAAACTGCGAGTTGCAAAGATCTGCCCTGTGAATATTGCGCTGTAGCAACGAGTTGGAGGATTTCACGGCAAGCTCGATCGTCGGAAGTATTTAGACACCAAAAAGCGACATAATATCTGTCATGGGCGTTTACGAATGCGTAGAACTTTATAATCGTTTGTAACTAAAAAGTGGATAAGCTGCTAGTTGTGTACTAATATGGAACATAATACACTACATAGCTCACAACTATTGTACATTCACTGTGTGTGTGTGTGTGCGTGTGTGTGTGTGTGTGTATGTGTGTGTGTGTGTGTAGTTATGCTGATAGCTGTGTACTAATATGGAACATAATACATAGCTCACAAGTATTTTACCTAAACTGTGTGTGTGTGCGTGTTAGTTATGATGTTTGTGAATTAATGGTTTTTGATTGGTAAACATCATCCATCCATCAGCCTTTCAAGGTCCAAAATGCTGGACATAGGTCTCCCTAAATCGACACCACTCCTCCCGATCCTATGCCCTCTGAATCCTCTAAATGGTAAATAATGATCTAAAATTTAAATATCTAAAAATTAGCCAGCTTTTAGAAACATGAACTAAATAACAATGTTCATAAAATTACATTTTGAGCAGTAAAACATGTTGGACTAAATATTTAATTTGAACTGAATTGTAGATACATTGTGTCGATTTAACTGTAGCCTAACTTACTGGTTGTTGTCTGTGTCAGTCACCTGTAACACAGGTTTATGTCTACTATGGGGTCAAGTATTATATTATATTCAAAGGAAAATTAGTATTTAAATTTAATATAAATTTCAGGATTTAACAGTATGTACAACTGTAAGTGAAGGTGCCTGTTAGTATGTTGTATTAGACCTTTTAACTTTTAACATATCTGTAACATTGCTAATTCGTTGCATCAGGCGTTGGCCGACAATCTCTTAGTTTGTGGTTTGTGTTGTGTTGTGTAGTTTGTAGCGAAATTGTCAACTATAAAAGAGTGATAATTGTAATAATCACATCCTATTAAACGTGTACTGAGTGCTCGCAGAAATTTTCGAGCCCACTGGGCCACAACACACAAAGAAAACTTCTTCAAAGCTATGCGTAAATAAAGATACGTGCCGTCGATAAGAAGAAAAACTTGATCTTTAAAGGTGAAATCATTATAATAATGTTTAGTTACCAGCCACTGGCCATTTATTATTAACATTGTTATTATAATTATTAACAATAATGGTAAAATAATTACAATAAATTAAATAAATGAAATACAGTACGTAGAAATACATCAAGTCGGTGGGATAGGTTTAATTAAAAAAATATAATATTAAATTAGTACGAGTGTAAAAATTGTAAAATCAAATTTAATCAGATGTGTAATCAACTAAACTTTTGGTATGATTTCTCTTAATTTCCACGTACATCGGCACGTAAGTTGACTTACGAATGCTAGAAATAGAGTTTTCTAATTTTCTTCTATATTTCTCTGAATTTTCCCTTAGTAGAGTACTTAAATTCTTATGTAACGAATTTCGATAATGACCATTTATCTGTGGAACGTATGTTTGTGTTACATATTCATCATCTTGAATCGATTCGAATGTTGAGGGTTCGTTTGTATTCGTAGTATCGTAATTTTTCAGCTTTGCTATGAGGGTTCTAGTTTCAGCATCTTTCACTTCTCTTTCTATTTGTTCACTGAAATTCGTAATTTCAGTTACTTCCAACTGTTTTTCGTCAGACTTTCGTAGGTTTAGATAATGATCAGGTATTTTAGCATCTTCTGGGCTAAACTTGATCACTTCTGGGGACTCAGTTGTGATACTTCCTGAGTTTGCGATTACCATGTCAACTAAAGGTACAATTGGGGTCACAATAGGAAATATTGGAGGTGTAGTAATTCTTTCTGCTAATGGAATTATACCTGAACTTCCGACATGGTACTCTTCGACGTGGGAAGAATTAAGAATAGGATAACTGCTGGTAATTGTCTCAATGGCGTTTTTTGTAGAAGACGTTATAGGCTCAACTAAGGTACTTGTTACATCCAGTTTTTCAGTAATGTTTTCAGTTTTGGCTACTTCTTTTTTTACTGAATAGACGTTAAGATGGACTACCATTTTAGGTAATGTAGTTGAATCCGTACCATGAGATGAAGGAATATCATGAGCCCTATTTAAATTAGATATATTGTGTTTTATTTTACTTGAAAATCGTGAACTCTTTTTGTTTGATGTTCGTAATAAAGGAAAGGATGATTTTCTTCTGAACTGAAATCTTGGTCTTGAGGTGGTTATATAAATTTTATCTACCTCCATCGGAGAATGTAAAGGACTGATATTATTGTCTGATTTACTTGAATGGATAGGAAATAAATTAAGCATAACTCCAAATGACTTCATAGAATTTTGATCTTTTAAATTTTTGCTTTCGTAAGAACTTGATTCGGGAAAAGTTTCATCATTGCATGAATATCCAATACAAGGTCTTTTCCTGTTTGGTATTGGCTTAAAATGAGGAATCAAAGGTGACATTTCATTAACAAATTGTAGTTGTGGTGCTGGTGCAAATCGAAATCCTTCTGCTAGTAGATTTATTTCTCCAGGATGATCTGGTTTAAACGTGTACAAGGGATCAAATCGATGTTTTGATTTAAAGTCATGGTTTTCAGAGCTTTGTGTAATAAGATCACGTTCATCAGTGTCTTTGTTTGCATTTGATAATGGTTCTACAAAAATTCCAGAAAAAGCTATTCTATTGCTTGTTTGTGTTTTATAATCACCAAATTTGGCATTGATGGTATTTTCTAGATATTTGATAATCTCATTTAGGTTTCTTAGTCGTTGTGCATTTCGATAACTTTCTATCCAGCTTCTTGAAGCATATGATTTACTATGTGTTTTACTGAAAGGAGCAGGTATTGGATTTTTATATTCATTCAAAAATGGTCGAGGGCTAGTCCTTCTGATTGCTCGATATTTTTCTGTTGTTAGTTCTATCCGTCGTATATCTGGATAGCGTCTCTTAGCACGATTAGCATCAACTGTCTCTAAAGATGAATCCAAGTAACTATTTTCTTGCATTGCATTTACAAGAAGTGGCATTTTTTCATAATAATCTTGATCGAATCCGAAATAGCTGCGATCTAATCTATCTGCAATAGGATGATCATTAAATACAGCTGTTTTATTTCTTATAAGATATCTTCTATTTTGTACTATATTTGTTTCTACAACAATCATATATTCGTAGATCAGTAGAACTATCTGAAACAAGAAAAACATGAGAATTACTTTAAAGAAGAAAGGTAAATTTTTGCATCAATTACAATTCTAAAATATGCCCAAATAAGATATATATATTTTGCTATGTAAGGAGAGCGAAGTTAATAAAACCATATTCTTAACAATATTAGCATTTTAATATATTGACTAAAATTAATTAATCAGCCTTGAAAAAAAAAATGAAAAAAAGTATACAAGAATTCACGTATTCTAATCGAAAATGTAGTTATTCGTTTCAACATCAAATGCATCATCTTGGGGCTCGTCCTGTTTCCAATCATGTCTTTGAATCTCTAAATAAGTTGATCGCCTCAAAGGTATCATGGATTGTGTAGAAGTGGTGTTTTCTTCCAATTTATCAAAGTCCCATTGATAAGTGTCATCTAAAACAGCAGTGATATTTTCAACGTAATTTGTAGTCGACTCGTTGTTAAGCATTTTAATTGCCTCTTCAATCTGATTAAGTGTAGTTTCGTTTGCTATGTTTTTGTTAAAAACTTCATGTAATTCCTTATCATTAAAGTTCAACTTGATTTTATGACCATTATATGATAAGTTTTGTTTTGGTATCTTAAATTTATTTTCTATTGGTTTAGTATTGTTAATATGATATATAGTTATGTCTTTATTTGGTTTCGTATTTTTTTCAACTGGCAGTAGTGTAGTTGTTGAATAATTACTGTTCGATTCATTTTTAGTTTTCCTTAGTCTTGAAGTTCGACTATACACTGAAACGGGTGCAAATCGATGAAACATGGATGAAAATTTTATTTTGTTTTTGTTGCTTGATATCAATTTTCCCGCTTTTCGTAATGAATCAACATTATTATAACTCTTTTTCCTGTCACTTCCTCCTTTTGTTGGAAAATATTTGTGCTCTTTACTTTCATCCTTTATTTTCGGAGTTATGTTACTTTGCACCGATTCCAAACTACGTGCATTATCAACTTTCTCATAATTATTGGCTAGACTTTCTGTTGTTTTAGTTACTTCTATGTAATCATCATTATAAGTAAAATCAGGTTCCGAAAACGTTGAAGTCAATGCTCTGATGCCAGGTATATCAGGTGTATCATAATTTCCTCTACGTAGAGTATTATCTGCTACTGTTGTTACTATATTAGTTGAAGGTTTTGTATTTATAGAAGCGACGTAGGTAGGATATGACTTAAGTGCTTCAGTAAGCTCAATATCGTTATTTTTGGAAAGATCGTAACTTTTTGTTGTACCAAAGTCTTCTTCAGTTGCAAAATTTATTTCAAAGTTACTTAGTCTATTAGGTTTGATTAATTTCATGAGTTTGCTTGCAGTATAATCTCGTCTTGTATCAATAATATTGTTTGGATCATAATCAATAGTATATCTGTGTCTATCAAGAATTTTTTTGTATGGAAAAGTAGTTTTGATTATTTCAGGTTCGTAAATTATAGGAAGTTCCGTTATGGTCTTTAACGTGCTGGCAGAATTTTCTGTTAATGATTTAATTGGTTTAGCAGGAATCGTACTATTACACTCGTGAACTTTTTCCTTTGAAATCGATCCAGAAATGTATGATAAAAGTTGTTCAACACTAGTTAAAAGTTTTGCCATAAGTTCACCAAACTTATGAGAACATTTACAATTATTTTTTTTCTTATCGGTAATTGTTCTTGGATTTGATTTCTGTAGTTTTATTGCTTTTTGCGTTGATCTTCTCTTCGGAATAGGTGTAGTCATTTTAATCGGTTTTCCAGTTCTATCAAAATGTTTCGTCATTGACTGAGTTGCACCTAAAGAATTTTTGTCGCTTATCATTTTATCCACATAGTTTAATATTCTTTGATAATCCCTTATCTTTCTTATTTTTGTGTAGTAATCCAAATTTCTATTTGTAGTCTTTATGAATGCTATTGGTGAAGTTTTATATTCCATATTATAAGTCTTAGAATATGGCATCTTCATCCAATTTCTTGTATCAGAAACTAAGTTGTTTGTGACTGAAATTTCTGTTGTAACCTCATAGGGTGTATAGAGTTCGGCAGGATCCTCTTTTAATTTTTTGATATGGCCGTTTTGATTGAGTGCTTTTATTAGAATCGGAAGAAGTTTCAATGTAGTTCTGTCGATATTAAACTTTTCTTTGTTAAACATTTCCAATAGAGTTGAGTCATCAGCACTATTATTTATAAGATTCAGCCAATTATTCGTATGACTTGTTCTTCTGGCTTCGGTTATTATATTGTACTCGTAAATCAGGAGAATTACCTGAAAGTAAATAAAGAATAAATTAGAAATCTTTTATACTATTATTGAGATGTGTTTCTAATAAAATATTATTAGAGCTTTGTGTTCAGTTGATCAGAGAAGCAGCGAAAATGATAGTTAGAAGATCTTGAAGTTCTTTAGTTAGTCAAAACAATAATACTTACCGTGAAACATGCTACACAAAACAATAACAAACACAAAAGAAGTAAGCTTATCAGTATCACCAAATATTCCCCATAAAGTAAATTATAAATACACACATTTAAAGCAAGCACGTTAGTATAATGAGTTAGAGTATTCTGATTTATATTTTATAGAGCACTGAATTCAATTTTATTGGTTATTGTGTCTTTAGTCGAAGAAAAAATAACTATTTTAATAAAAATAAGGTCGTATGAATAAACTTAGTAAACCTGTCATAATATTACAACCCGTGTAACTCACAACAAAAACATAAAAATTACGAAGTGTGGCGATGATACAAG
>DWTT01000768.1:0-13832 GCA_018250895.1 Carterocephalus mandan
TCTTGCCGTGTTCTTCTCGGTAGCATCAACTTTGTGAACCGGCGGTAGATAAAAAATGTTATGACGTTCATTAAGCGAATAAAATACCATATAATGAAAAATAAATGAATCTGAATCAGAATCTGAATCACTCACTACATTAGGTACTAAGTACTTATACAGATATGAAGTCATAACACCTATGAAGTTAAATTATAATCTAGAAATCCATTAGTCTCCTACTTATTGTCATAAGACCCTATACACACTGGGCACACTGAAAGTTCTGCGTTCCTGGCTCATAAATGTTTGAATTTCGATTTTTTTTTAAAACTTAATAAACTCAATCATTGATTAAAAATGAGCGGGAAATCGAGTGTCAATTGTTTTTTAACACAAGTGGAAGTTAGGGCGATGATTTTTTATGATTTTAAAAGTTCAGTGACTCCGCAAGATTGCACTGCTCGTCATCAAAATGCTTTTGGGAGGTAAGCACCTCGTTTGAGCACCGTAAGGCGTTAGTACGCAGAATATGATCGTGGCTGTGTTTCTCGCCAAATTCGTGATGTCGGTCAACTGCGATCACTGAGGAAAATATGGCTACTCTCTAGCAAACAATTGAAGAAAATCGGCAAACCACCTATGAGGAGATTCTAGCACATTTGGTATGAGCCATATTCAAAAAATCTTACATACCTACACAAATAAAAGTTAGACAACTGCAAACCGCTGCATTCCTCGTGAACTCACCCCAGATTAAAAAGGGACGATTGGTATATATTTTTTTTTTAATTACAGGTTGTGACAGGAGACGAAACATGGATATTATTATATTGTTACCTTGGACATTGTTACATGCCGGAAAAAAGCAACAGAATTCTGTATGGATGTTCGAAGGTGACAGCAAACCAACAAAATTGTGGCAGGCCAGAAACTTAGGAAAAAAATAATGTGTTTTTTTCTCCCGGACGAGTCCTATCTGTCTTTTAGTCCGTCCTCTAGTCAACAATAAACATCGATTCTTGCGTGTACTTATCTATCTACTAGTAACTGTGTCCGAGGATTGATAAATAGGTACCTACCTATTTTACTCCCTGATATGAATATAAATGAACTCAACCCAGATTAAATTAACTAGGTTTTTGAGTAGGCACATATTGTTTACCCCGCCTGAAATTAATTTATTTGTCGTCAATAATTCATAAAAACATGGAAAGAGACGTACAAATCTGAAAGCGAAGGAAACTTGTTCACTCAATATAAACATCAAGGCTGTCGACATTGCATATTCCATGCATGCTCTAGACATTGGCGTCTCAGCTCCCAACGCTTTTGCATCAAAAATAGCTACCGAAGACGCGCTAAACGCACGCTTACGGCGCTTCTCGACCGCAGCGGCTGTGCGTTCGACGTGGAAATTATAATGTAGTTGGATAACTAGCAGTTTTCCCGCGCCCGTGTTGCAATTCTCATTTATTTTTTCGTTTACTGTGGTGCCGTGTTGTTATGGGCCGCTATCGAGGACATCGGCGATCGCTGTCAACGAACTAGCCACGAAGATCCACCATCTTTGGCAGCGGAAGTAGCGACGGATGTCCCGGCAATGGGTGAGTGGAGTGGCATATGAATGCTTAACAACAATGCTCGGAGCTCGTTCCCACATTTTCTATTCGTCCCGTGTCCCACCTAAAGTTTGTTCAACCTTAAATTTTTTATCGAGATCTTTATATTGATAGCTAATACCTGTTCGCCTCCGAGACCATTTCAGGTGTCTTGTCTGTGACTGAATCTGCAGACCAATAAGCACTCTAATGTAGCAAGCGTTAAGCGATTTGAGTTCTATATTTTATTCTATAGTAATATTGGACTAACACTACATACCTAGATTAAATACCTTCCTTCTAATTAAAACGAACTCAAAGAGTTGTCCAATCTGAGGGTAGGTAACATTTCACTAAAATATGGCATCAAAATTTAGCTCTATCACCATCGATAGGATGGCGATGAGATGACAGATGAGATTTTTGTTACGTATTGTAGAGTTGAACAATAATACCAACGACTCTACTTTCAATCCCAAAAATACTCGATGATCTCAATGCATAAATAATGTGTCCAAATTTGCCGTTGTTTAAACATAAAATCAGTAACCAATGACTAGTAACATAAATAAATAAATGACCAGTTCTCGTGCAAAAAAGGCTGTCATTTAAATATCTGCCTGAGCATCACTGCTGATTATAGATGGCAGACGAAGACATTAAAAATTCAATATTTAAACAACCAAGAGTAACTGAATACCACTTCTTCAACTAATATAGCGCGATAACGCCGAACCTCACCGCACCGACTCTACCCACAAAGATTTCAGTATATAATGGTCATCTTTAGATACATACACCTGCCTATATTATCTAAACAGTTGCGGCAACATTTTGAGATTCTGAAAACAATTTTTTAAAACCAAAATTTTGACTTATTATTATTAGAATAGTTCTTGGTTTCACTTTGTCATCGGAATCTATTCCGTATCGGTATCACATTAACCCAGTGTGTGTATGTATGTGTGACATTGAAGAGAAGGAGGTAGGTACTGTTATTTGTGCGTGCCGACCGCTTCTGCGGCCCCCGGGCCCCGTGCCGTTAAACAATGCATCAATTAGAACTTTATTATTCTTTGTACCTGCTCGCTTAATTATGAACAGAATCGCTCAACTTGGTACCTTTGCGTTCTGTTATTTCTTGACCAAAGTCCGTTTGAAAAGAAAAACCTAGCTACAAGTCGGTACAGCTGTAAGTGAATAGCATGTAGTAGCATCCTCGGTATGGGCAAAATATGGGTAAGAAATAAAGAAAATCATTTTAATTTATTTAGTAATTTGCGTTTCATGTACTTTTGCGATGGTAATTCAATTAATACCAAGATTTATTATTTTATCGGCTTATAAGTATCTAAGGTACTTAACTAAATTTATAACATGAAGGCAGGTTGGACAGACACCAGTATATTTGCTAATCGTAGCTGTTACTGTTTTTAATAGGTTATTTAAATTTATATACCTAAGTAATAAGTAGTACCCTTGTACATATCTTTTAATTATTAAGATTTTTCACTGTAATGTGTGTACATAAATAAATAAATAAATAAATAATAAATAAGATTCAACTTGTATAGGTTTACTATACAAATGGTAATGGTAAAAGTTCACCGCCGCATATAAGCTACAAACAACCTATAGACGTCCCAGTGTGGGATACGGGTCTCTCCTAACAGCTGCAAGAGGTCTAGAGTATACTCCACCTCGCTGCTCCACTGTGTAGTGGTCGAAGTATTAGTGGCCAACCCAGTTCTGCTTCAGAAGTGAAGCCACCCGAAGATCTTCAACAAGACTTAACGATTGGTTTTGAACTGAAAACCACCGGGACCGACTGCATAACATGCCCTCCGAAGTACGGAAGCGCCCAAAAATTTATGCCAGGTCAACCATGGGACTGCGGGATCTCCTGTAACTATCCAGTTTACTTACAGAAAAAAACTTTTTATTACCTATTGAATTAACACATCATTAAAACCATAAATTTTATAAATTATAGATATTTAATTTACCTAAGATCTGTTTTAATTAACACTGTAAAGAATATAATTGTATATATTTTATGTAGACTATCTGCTTCGATAGAACGGTGCGATAGCAACTGTTATGCATCTGGCGTTTCTCAAATAAAGCGGGAAATCGTCGATGTTCTGATTTAGGACAGTTATTGGGGCTATTGTTATCCAAGCTATTGATCCTCTGTTTAGTATAACCAGCATATCCACCGTCTATCTGTGTAATCTGAATAAATTGCGGTTAATTTATCTAACAATTTATCTATACGTTGTTTGATGCTTGAGCAACCATTAATTCGCTTCAATTCGCATTGTATTTAGATATTTAAAAGACTGATTATAAAAATGTGTAAGATGCGTAAATATAAGGAAATTTTCTTATCAATTTAGCATTCGCATTTTATGAGCTTAGATTGTGCCTAATATGTCAAATAATACCCTTTGTAATACATAATACTACCGTAGACCCCGTAGCAGTGAAAAGCGTAGATGAAACCACTGTAAACGATAATGAAGATGGTATGAACAAAACATTATCTACCACCAACCATAACAACGCTATTGGAAAAAATATTGATTGCAAGATTCCAGGACATACATACATACATATATACATACATATACACATACAAGTGAAGTTAAATAAAAGCTTTTAAAATAAAATAAGATTAATTTTTTTAATATCGAAGTGTCGATCTTTTTCGAACCTACTACAGCCGACAGTATCCATCCATCCACAGTTAAACGTGTTTTTTAACTCGCTCAGGTAGGTTCATTATTATCTAAATGGTCAGCAAATGGCTCAACATTAAACTTTTCACTTGTGACCAGACGACTCGAACACGATATTTTATTTATATGCATTACACATAACATGGATGGCCAATATGCTGATTATGGGTCAGCATTCAGCATGTAAAGATGGACATTATGTCCTGCGCGTAGGGTCAGTCCGCCGGCTTAGATACAATTGGCTACTTCCGCTTGTGTCGAATTAATTTACTGAACATGGACTCGCTTCGCGTCCGCGATGTCTCCCATGCTTAGAGATTGTCTTTGTACTCTTTAGAGTGATAACTGTTGAAGCAAGACAAAGTAGGTACTCAAATATAGAGCTACGAGCGCAAATTCACCTTCCCTAATATGTCTGGTGAGTCGATATTTTAGATACACCTCGAATACAACCATGGTACAATCAGAATAGGTACTTCTTGTGCATTAACTTATTTTTAATGGTCAGTTGTAGTTGGCTTTATTGGCTTCTACAACGTCACCGAACATATATTAATAATAATAGTCCTCTTACCGTTTGAACCTAATCATCTCTCTGTTTTCTTGTACTTACATTCTTGTATAAAGTGCTTCATATCAATTTAATACTCAGTACTTATATGTACTATATATTTTAGTTAAATTTAAGAAGATACTATTACGAGACTCACTATTATTTCCCATAACCACTTTTAATGAAACGCGGAACAATAAAAAACCTACGGCTTTAGTTCTTTATGCTTATAAACCTACCCGATATAAGTATTTCTTTAAAGTTCACTGGCTTGGTTGCACTAAATTTAACCAACACGACTTGCTGGAACGCTCGACATGCATGTCTGAAAATGAAATCCAGCGATGTTTTGATACAGTTGACAAATCATCTTTTCACAATAACAAGAAATGAGTATTTTCATGAGTAATGGCGGTTTTAATCATATCTGTTCCAAGTGCAATCTACATGAACCGAATCATTAGTTAGGTAAATAGGTAGGTAGGTATATAACGGTTGCATAAAATAACTCTGTCAGTTGCAGATTCCAGAAATACGTAAACAGTTTTGAACTCCAATAACATCTGAGATTTTTTTATGCTTATTGAATTTTACTTACGCACGTGAAATTCCCGAAGTAATTATAATAAAAAGTGTTAACTACATAAGTAGTGGGTATTAATTACTTGACTTCTCGTAGCTAGGTACTGTAGCTATAACACACCGATTTCTAATTTCTCCAGCACTGTACGATCACAAAGTAACTGAGTTATTGAAATTAAAAAGAACTAAATAATGCTTCTGTTGGTACCTAATCAATGAAAAAGAATTTGTACCTACATATTACTTTGTGCTCATGCTTTATCCGCGTGTGGCTCGCGTGGCCTTAGCATTTAACAATATTTTAATGTTTACAACAAATATTTTAATGTTTTATGCAGGTTTGGTATCTGCACAAAAACATTAACCACGTCGCATTTTTTAATGAATCGCATTAGGTAATGAAAATGCGGGTAGATTAGTTTGGTAGATTAATTAGAGGTACCTAGATTAGTTTGGTTGGGTGGTAATTGGTAGGTACGAACCAAACTAATCTACCTGCATTTTAAATTGTTCTTGGTAATTTTGTAGTAAGTTGTGTCTGTCACCCTGTTGTGTCATAGCGCAAGGATGTGATCGTCAACGGTGGGCTTTCTATATGTACAAAATGACTCGTGCCTGCCTTTTGCCGAGTAAAAATCTCACACACCCCGAGCTCAGATTCAGATAATTTATTGATTGTAGACAAAAGACAGTCGGCCCTGCTTGGGCGTACCATCTATATAGGTACATATTAGTCTTTAATAAAATATACATCATCATAAGTAGTACCTATTATAACTAATTGTATATCTATAATTCATGCATAATTTTAGCTATTCGGACTGTCAGCCAGATATTCAGCTATGTACACCATAGCTGAATATCTGTCTGAATATCTATCTCATAAGCTTTATTTATTAGTAAATCTTTGAGTTTAATTATAAAATTGTGTTCTTCCATATTTAAAATTGTATCGGGTAGTTTATTGTATAGAAGTGTAGGCATTCCAAAAATGTTTTTTCTAAAAAGAGCTGTTTACCCTACCTCTACTGGTCTACAGCTCTGAGGCTAATATTCTCAATACCACACAATATGATCCACCAATCCACATGGAGCAGCGTGGTGGAGTATGCTCTAGACCTCCAGCAGATTTGTCCGTGGGGGAGAACCGTGCTCAGCAGTGAGACGCCTATGGATTGCATCATAATACAATATGATAAGCAAACTCTACATTTGGTTACTTATATGTTGGTAGGTTTATAACCTTGCTCTCTGTTTGTCCTTTGTTGATCTGGGTGGCACAAGAGTGAGCTCTGTTTAAAAGCAGATGCAAGTAAACAGAGTCGGTCAAACATCTGCTGAACTTTTTTTGCTTCCTCTAACGGAATTGGGGTATTAAGTCGCACGATAAATTGTCTTTTATATTAGGTATAGATATAAGTACCTAAATACTTATATTTTCGCAGAGATTTAGAGTGAACTCATGGTACAATCTAGCTCATTTTATAATTAAATCGGAGCGATTCTTTTCTCTTTGAAAAGAATCGCCATGTTCTTCATTTCCACTAAAATTATGTACTTACTACCTACCTGCGTCAGAAATCCATCAAACTTTGAAAGTCTGCTGTTGGACAAGACATGTAGGCGTCAATCGAGATGCTTAGCCAATTTTATTTAAGGGAAAGTCAAATTAATATAAGTAAATAATGTTATTTAGGGAGTTAGTTTTAAAAGCATGCAATGTGTTCATTTTATTTAACTGTTATTATTATGTAAAATTCCACTTCCAAGTTTATACTTATTAATCTGACAATACTAATTTAGTCCTCTAATACCTGAACCTATATTATTTTGCAACCCAACTTTTAAATTGTTACACCATAGCAAGTTTTACCTTAGTCTAGCATAGACTTTAGAAAAAAATCTTTTTTGAAGTCATATGAACGATAGAGCGCGACGCGACACAACAAAATATGAGGGGAAATGTGCAATCTGCTAGTTATGGTACGACGGAAATGTTCATGGGTACCTAACTGAACCAATTATTTCTTCTATTTTAAGTACAGAGTTACTTAACCGGAAGAAACATATAAATACATTCCGGTTAATTTGATGCAGGGCCTGGATGTTCAGTTGAAATTCTTCAGTTTGTTTACGTAGGTAAACAAATAGTAGATATCAAATAGGGTAATAGAGCACCCGCAAATAAGTGATCTAAACACAATGTATTCTTGCAATAATGTTGGAGACTTGGTATGTACAGCCAAATAAGGGTGAAAATGGATTATTTTATGACAGGCATAAACAACGGGTCGATGGCTAGCTCCGGCGCTGGCCATGTCCCGATAGGGTGTAACTGTACCGCCATCGAATATGAATGAACTTCAACGTCAACAATGTGCTGCGTTTATTTACAAACAGTAACGGTTGCTACCAAAACGGACGCAGCACACGCCGGCACTCAAATTAAACCGGGCCGCAGACTCCCCTGTTCCTAAACGTATGTATAGGTACGTGATTTCTAAGCTTCGGGACGTTTCCGGCACGCGCGTGCTGCAACGAGAGCCAGATGCTAAAAAAGGATCACTGACAACAACTAGGTAGGCTGACCTGAAAGTTGGATAATATTCGTACCTAAAATTATTACCAATCCATGCAATACTAGATTGCTTAGCCAGTGCCCGTTTCAATATTTTCAGTCTCATCGATGAGGACGATGTTTCAAGTTAAACATTAACACAGCAATTAATTTTTTCTGTGTATCAGTTTTTATTAATTTTCCTCTTTTTTGGAAGTAGGTAGTGCTTTCGTTTTAAACCAGTTTAACAGGCAAATCATATTTGTATCAGCCAACTGGAAACAGCTGTTAGTTATCTTAGTTATGAAGTTAGTCAGTAAAATGATTGTTATTATATTACAAGCACATCCTTTTACTTATTCTTATAATTTTTTCCTAAGATTTTAAGGCACCGGCCTCTTCTCAGAGAAAACTAGAGTATATTTATTTGGAAAAAGAACAATAAGATTAAACAGAATTAATTATTCATCGATTTCTCCAAATCTACTATTTACTATGGTCTATTTCATATTCACAGCTCTACATTATTTCCTTATACACCATGTAGGCACGTAGGTACTTGCGATAAAAATATGCTCAACGACATTTGGGGTACATATTACTCGCATTACGAGTTATAATTTTCATATTTGTACTTCCTGAAATTCATCGCTTTTCTCACACCGCTCTCCGGTGGTAGAAAGCTTCCCTTCCTTGTGAAAGCCCGCACGTGCGCCTTCCACCTGCGCCCGCGCCGCCCGAGATGTGCCGCGCAGAGTTCGCCGCGCTTTCAGCGGGATGTGTCGTGTTTAGCGTTATCGGCTACCGCCCATGGCCCATCGCTCCTACACTATGGGACCCCAATTCGACTTTTGCTTACGCGCTGCTAGTAAGTGGACTGCAATAATATACCTTACATATTTGTCATTAAATATACTTAATATTTGATCTGATGTTTTCAATGTTGGCGGGGTTAAGAAAAAAGTACATTATGCATTATTTTATCAATTAAATGCATGTTAAGTATTTAAACTAATATTAATTATTTAGGTAGATACTATATATTCGTTACATAGATACGTAGTAATACAATCAATACGATAATAAAGTCAAAATAAAATGGCTGGACGTATCTTTTAATACCCTATGTTCATAACATTTAACTTATTGGTATCTATTTTGGATATATGCTCAATGTCGTTTTTAATAATAATGTACAAACCTATCTCAGTAATAGGTACGCGTAACTGCATCATATTTCAATGAACTACGTAATTTGGAATTGACATAGCTTTGTTTTAATTACCGAAAAAAGCATATGAATTCGTTTTTAATGTTATAAGTATGTAACAGAATATAAAAATAATTAATATAAATTAAAATATGTATGTATAAAGTATCTATAGTTGTATTATAGGTTGTATCCACATATTATGATACAACTCAATTTGGGATATTCGTCGAAAAATTATTCATTTCAAGAAACTGAAGCATCTGCCTGGATCGTTCCCATTATATTATTCTTCAAACAAAATATTTTCTCATGTTCCGCGAAATCAGACTGATTCATAGGGCACACGTGAAGGGCACCTGAAATGATTACTTATGCACCATATAATTTTCTGATTATTAGATATGTTAATCTCTGGCAATTTCTTTTGAAATAATAGCAAGAACATTATTTGAATTCAGTGATATTATTTTCGTATCAAAAACGTGAACTGTTAGGTACCTACTGTTCCAAAATAACCATGGCATATAAATAAATCAAATCAGCGTCACACAGACTCGTCCGTCAAGCACAAATAACTTTTAGATACATTAATGGTCTGGATGTTTGTCCAGCATTGTTGTTGCTTAGTTTTTGTGCGCCACATGTCCGGAGACTGCCCTTTCATCCCGCCCTCGGAGCTGGGAGCTGGGACGAACATAATACGCCACACATGCGGGCACAAGACAAAAACTACTCACAAGTATCAAAAGTTCTGGAGTAAAATCACGGTTAACGGAACCAGTATAACGAATGCTGGGCTTCTATTTCATTAAATTTAATCACGCATCCTTTACAAGTTAATGTGGTACGTATCTATGTAATATTGTTTGTAGTCCATGGTAATAGTTATTTACGAATACTTGAACCAAGTAGACTAAATAAACCAATCATAGACAAATTATTCAATGGGAAGACAATTTTTTTGGTATGTCCTTCAAGCAGATAGCTTGAAGGACATGAAACAATTGATTTGGATCTGCATGAGGTCGTTTTTATTCTAAGACAAATGATGGTTCCCGTCTATTGAAGTATAATGTACTAACTAACGTGCATAGTACAAGTGTAGTGTTAGTTTATATATAAGTATTATGTTATAGTACTCGTAGTGGTAGTTATAATATATTCCCGTTCGCAGAATAAATAGGGGCGAGCAGCTTCGTACTTAAACTAAGACCTACTAAATCATCTAAACAACTGTGAATACTGACGTACGTACGTAATACAAATAAACTAAGTAGGTGTTAGTTATGAGTTTAACTAGACTATCAACAGTCCCATACGAGAATTGTGGCTTAAGTAGGTACGGCGGCGGAGTCAGGACGAAGATTGCTTTCAATTCACATTTTCCGGCTCATAAAAGTAGGTTGCTCTGCTCGGCCCGCACTGGACATAATGGAGAGCCGTTAGTTCATTGGCGTTATTGAATAATTCTCGCGTGGCAACCGCGCGCCTGTACTGCGCCGCTCTACGGACCTCCTGTCCCCTTGCGATGATACCGGGTACATTAGATCACGTCTGTCCTGTAGATTTCGTATAAGAGATCCTGCAAAAACTACGGCACAAATTAACGTTATTATACTTATTACCCAATCTCTTCCAGATAACCCATCCTACTTCGCTTTCCCGGATAAAGATGTTCCTGATAACGCTAGCGCAGTGGCTCCAGGGCTGGAGCAGTACTCCCGTTCGGCACCAGCTAGGAGCTGGACTGACGGTGTTCGCCCTCTCACTTCACCGCGGCGGAAAGAGCCCGAGAGTCCAAGGAGAAAGGAATTCCGGGCTTTGCTACGATCATTATCTGCCAAGGAGCCTGAGCAAGCCGAAAGGTTCTTGAAGGGCGAACCCAGACCCGGCGACTGCGCTCCCGGTGACATGAGACACACTTTTACTGCTCCAAGGATAAAGTGAGTCGACTTTTTTACTAAATCATAAACGAGATATTCTGTTTAAATGCTTTATACATATAACACCACTCTAGTCTACGCCTAATGTTTATTTATTAATTTTTGGTACTAATAAATATAAGCACTAAAGTGCTACATTAGTGTACCTACCTGACTTTTAAGAGGATATTGAAATCATTAAGGTTAGGTAGGCACCTAGATTATTGATTATTGATAGGTATAGGAGAAGACCTATCAATAATCTACGTTTAGCTAGAAAACAAAAATAATTAATACCCTTTATTTATGACCCTTTAGAAATCATAAAAATTTGTTGGATCTCCGAAACTCATTCACCAATTGCTTTGAAATGATACTAAAAACATTGCATTCTCAACAAAAAAATCTTAGCAACTTATACAATTATAGTTACAATAACAATATATGTATATATTTAGGTATATTAAGTGTATGTAAATTATTGATACTTTACTTACCTAGGCCAATACAACAATGTTAAATACTTATAAAAGTAAATTGTCCCTCATAGATGTTCTTTAATAATCATCACAATCAAAACGTCTCTACAAAAACGTAATAAACCTCAATTTCCTCTTGAGGAGCGTTTTTATGATTTAACAAGGCAATTATTATGCAGGAAGGGCAAGATTAGCGCTACAGTAGTGACCTCGGAGGGACCTAAAGAGCGAGAAGAAGTGTTCTATACAATACCGCTGCAGGGCAGGAGGCGTCATTCTGTTGGGGGTTACTTGACGACGGGGGCTGCAGGGACAGGGGAGGTGACCGCCGTGCCCAGCGAAGTGCCCAAGATGCCTCCGCCTCGCTTCAACCAAGTAGATGACGAATCAGTTAAGAGAAGAAGGCCTAGAAACTTTTCTTTTAAAGGTAAGTTGAACTTTATCACGTAGAGCTTAAAAATGTAGAGCGCAAATTTTGTTATCACAGTAATTCACAAATGGCATATTTTTCTCACGCGAAACTAAATAAAAGGTGCGCATGCCATTCAGAGCGTGTACTACACCTTTTTTACACTTCATATATCGATGGACTGTTATTTAGTGTTAAAAGGTATCAATAGAGTCAATCGTCTATCGACTGCACGTGCTGCAAGTACCTATAGGTATATTCTTAGAAACGTCTGTGATAGACTCTTATCAGCACCTCATATCGAAGAAAGTACAGGCAGTCATATATCTATTATTGGATAATAATTCCAATTTGATATGCCCTCGTATGGAAACGGACAATATGATATATGGCCAAGACGTAGGGCCCATTATCTAGAGAGTTGGAGAGCGTTGCACCCGACCTCGCGGCCCTTCGTGATAACGTGATAGCGTAATGTATTGTCCGAAATGTGTAACAAGGAAAATAGTTTCGGTAATAAGGCGGCATTTTTGATATTCGATAAGGCGTTATAATGGCCCTATTAAATCAACAAAGCCATTGTGGTAAACACCGTTTTGAATTTACTTTCTTCAGTAACAATTTTTATGGTTGCAAGATA
Organism: Carterocephalus mandan; assembly: GCA_018250895.1. Lineage (NCBI taxonomy): Eukaryota > Metazoa > Arthropoda > Insecta > Lepidoptera > Hesperiidae > Carterocephalus > Carterocephalus mandan. The sequence goes on from DWTT01000768.1 coordinate 12,677, forward strand.
CTTGTATCTAGAATGTCCAGGTTACGTTTGAACATTTTGGAAAACATACATTCATCATTTCAAAGATGAATCATAGAAAATTATGTATCATTGAACCTGTTTTGATTGAGCTTTAAGCTCTCAGATTATAAAACTATGCTGCGTATTTTTTAACTCTGTAATCTTGGAAACTACGAGCTGGCTACGAGTATTACATTAGCACAAATGAGGAAAAATTGAGGAGTAGACTGGCCGTTCATACCCTCATATTTTCGTCTTTTTGTACTTTAGATAGAGATATTAAAAAAATTCTGATAGTTGTGTAAATAGGATTAGTTCATTGATAATACGGGACTTGTGCTGTGTTTATATTTGCACAATTCATTGTCCTGTCACACCTTTATCTATAGGGTCAGTTTGTTGGTCGCAGAACCACAACGTTGTCGTTTAAGCTTATCTGTAATATGCGAAAGGAATATGATCGGAACGTGTCTAGTACGAGTATTTATGTTTCATATCTGGCGTTCGATAACGCCGAGGGAATATTTACAAGCGATCCCAAATTCGTTGGGAGATTAGGCGTCAGTGATGGTTGGTTGTGTTGCGATTATGGTCGTCGCGTTAGGTTTTAGTATGCGAAGTGCGTGCGCGTGCGCCGCCTGACGCCAGCGGGCGGCGCGGCGGCGGCCCGCAGTGCGGCGCGACGGGGCTTTGCATCGTCGCGGACGGACACTCGAGGACACTTGCTCTTACCGCTCTTCCGCGCGTTCAGTTTGCTCATTCCGCGCGCATATTGTGCCCCTCTGCAATTCAGTGCAATGTCGGACCTGTGAGCCAGGCCCGTCCAGTGTTGTTCTTAGTTAATTGTATTAAAAACTAACCCATGGGAATAATGGAAGATACGAGTGAGTGTTTGTTATTAAATTAGCACTATCCATGATATCATATAATATACTTATATTAGTAATTAATTCGTGTACGATACGTGCTTATACTTATTACTTATGTTTTAGTTATTGTAAGTAAGTAGTACTTTGTTAATTTTGTTTGTTTACTGACTAACTTTATATTTTAATTAACCTAATCGGGAAAGAAAACAACCTAATTAGGGCAATCAATTGACAAACCGTAGACAGATAAAATAATGGATAGGTTCTGAATTAATCTTCAGTTAGTT
>DWTT01000769.1:0-13825 GCA_018250895.1 Carterocephalus mandan
AACAATTATTACACGGCAGAAATGGTACTAGGTACCGTGGCGGGCGGTGGTACTGCCCCGGGCGAACTCTATATGCACGATCTCCAATTAGCTTTCATATAAAACCTATTTGGTTCCCTATAGGCTCTACCACTTACAAATTTAATTGCATGTAACCCATAAGCAAACAACTGGGGTTCTTTCCTAGTAAGTCCTGGTAGTTACTCTAATAAGCTTCTATCAAGTGTTAATATAACTAATCTATCGAAGGACCGACGGCTTAACACGTCCTCCAAAGTACTGAAAGCCTTTTATCCAATATCTACCATCCAAGTGCCATTCGAAACATTATCGATGCAGGCAGGTTTGCAGACTTCTCACGATTAGAAATTATAGCTCGCGTCAAATTTATCACACAGTTTAGTACAAAATTTGGTTTGGAATATGCAACAAAAAGTCTGTAAGTTACAGAAACATGTGAATCATGCGAACACACTTTTAAAAATACTATTTGGTCGCAGAGTGGCTGCATATTAGCTTTCTGCTCTCCTTCTCCATATAAAATTTATCTGTGCCAAATTTCATACACCACACACATCAAATTTTTGAGGAAAGGGGTACAAAGCCTGCCGTTATGTATGTTGTCTCTAGCATCTAATACATTAGCAACATAATACATATATATGATGACCTACAGTTGACATGAAAAATACTTTATCTTGTTTTTAGGGAGTGTATCGATCGAAAAAATTCAGACTGTAGTAACACGAAACTAACAAAACAGTTTGATAGCAAGCACTGAAAAAGCGTTGGATTCTTATGCAAAATGTTTGTACGTAAACTCATAGGTAAATGCGAAAACGACACTGCAAACTGTATATTGCCCGTATTCGAAGCTCCATGCAAAATGACTCCGGTATCGCATTGCTACCAATTGCTACCAGTGGAATATTGTTTCCCTATGCTACAAGGCCTCCAAAAATTTTACCAGGGCTTTATTTTACTCTGACTTTGAGACTGGTATTCCTAAAAAGCAATGGCAATTAGGTACAATTACAAACTTTTTAGAAAACAATATTTTTGACTTGTTTCATTTTTACTCTGGTATGTACTCGTATGTATACGTGAATTTCTCCATGTTAATTTTGAATCTAATAATACGCATTCTCCTATTAACGGCTCGTTGTAGATACAGGTATCATGTTATTCCTGACAACCAATAGGTAGGTACGCTTTTCCAGTACCAATTGTTGAGTGTGATTCATTTGCAAGCGAGTTTTTATTTTTCGGTGCTAAAAGACTAGGACAACGTTGATTGTTGCGTAAACATAACAAACGATTATATCTGATTGTAAATAAAATAAATAAATAAATATCTTGGACATTCTCACACACGGCCATTTGGCCCCAAAGTAGGCGCGAGCCTGTAATATGGGTGTCAGAGACTGATATACTCGTACATACATAGATATTTGTAAATACATAATTAAATAGATAATATTAACATCCAGAAACAGAACAAATAAAAGTGTTCGTCACACGAATATTTGTCCTGAGTGGGATTCGAACCCACAACCCCTGGCGCAACAGGCAGGATTTTAGACTTCCAGTAGCGTCCATAGCCCAAATTCAATGGCTCGTGTCGATTCAATGTCAAGACAGGTTTGAGGATGGGTCACTGCTAGTGGCAAAATTTCTTTTGCGCTACCGTGTTTCATAGGGCACCTCAAGTCGTCGGTCTCGAATAATTTCAATTATGAAAACAGTGGTTAAGCCTTGTCGAAGACCTTAGGGTGCCTTGAGAAAATTCTACACTGGGTTGGCCACTAACCCCTCCACCAACCCGCATTGGAGTATGCTCTAGAGCTCCCGCAGAATTGTCTGTTGAGGAGACCTGTGCTCAGCAGTGGGACGTCTAAGGGTTGCATCTAGTCTTCACGATGATAAGGAGCTGGTCGACAGGCTTTTGAGAACATCGTTGACGTTACGATTTAACGATGACGACGTTAGGTAAGGTGAAGGTTCTATAAAAATTTTAATTCAATTTTAGCAAAGGATAAAGGCAAAGATTAAGGTCTCTTCGCACCAGCTGAACTGTAAACTACCAGGCTATCATAACACTCGTGTATGTTCACAGTTGAGTACAGGCGGTATATTAAATCCAAACGACGCCGTATTTTATATTCGGACAAAACGAATAGCGGCAGTCAGAATTAACGCGGTGGTCAGAGCGCTTTTCCAGCCTGTTTTATGTGTCACGCATCAGATTTTCGACTATAACATATGCTCATAGAGTAAAATCCGATTTTCAGCGAATGCATCGCAATCGTGATGCAAGCCAGTGTATTTAAATTCTGAAGCGTTTTTTTTTTTACAAATTGTGGGTGTTTCCAGGCCAAGGCGTCTAAAACGAATCGATGACTTGGAAAACATTGGGCTCCCTGCTCGATTTGCACTGCAAATTGATTTTTATAGCGATCGGCGGCTCTGTTACTAAACTTTTCGTTTGTCATCGTCTGTGCCTTGCGCTGATAAATATTGCTTTTGTCCTCGAATACCAATAACAGAGCTTAATGTATCTACGAAAAATGCTTTCAGTTAGGTATATTTCAATGAAGGATACGTCTTACAAATTAAGTATTACAAAGCAGAAATTGGTGTAGCGTAAATATGTCATTTTCACACTTCTTACAAATAGGAGACATGTGTTATAATAATGCTATTATAGCTTCATTATACCAGAAAAAATATGGTGAAAATGCGGAGTCACTAATTAATTCAGAATAATAATAATGAATTCAGTAATAACATTAATTCAGAAGTATTGTATATTGTATATCACGAATAAAAGTAATTGTTGATTATGCAAAAATAATTGGTACGAAAGGCATTATGTACTCGTATGTGTAGAATGTGTGTATGTAATTATTCTAAGGTGTAGAATGACAATAAATAATTTTGGAATAGAAATCTTTATGTTACTATAAATACGAAATCTATTCAAACAAAGCAATTCTGGGCGTAAAAGACGGAGAATATCAGGGTTAACATTTTATTTGTATAAAGTGCGCTGTATATAATGTTTAGCTTGAAATAATTCTTGTTTATTGCGGCTTGAAACTGCGCTCGACGCTTACACTGACGGAGCAGGATGTTGGTGTTCCGCTGAGCGATTGGTATTTAACTTTGGCTGAACGTTGAAATTAGAGATAGAGAACATTTCTCTGTGAAATCTCTATGAACACAATATTGATGAATCGATTCAACAATTCGATAGCTATCTTTATGTTGCTGTACTAATTATTTAAATTCATAAATGATGTAGCCTTATTGGCCTTTGAGAGTTGACTGATCTCCCGGAAACGTCGAAACCAAGCCGCACATTGTACCTATAGTTTTAAAAAAATAACTGGCCCGTTGGCAGTAATGACCCTATCTTCTTCACCGGGGGTCGTTAATTCGAATTCCACTCAGGACAAACATTATAGACGAACACTTGTATGTGTCTGGATGCATAGGGGTTGCTCGATATTCTTTTTTTTTTAAAGCTTTTATTTAACTTCACTCGTATGTAAGTATGTCCTGGAATGTTGCAATCAATATTTCACCCACTTCCACTGAAATTTGGCACACATATTTGGTTCCGATGACAATGCATGAAAATAAAAAAAACCGTTTTAAAAAGCTTTTTTAAAAAAAAAATTAACGGTAGGTATAATTTTAAATATATTAAGTCACAACCTACTCTTTAGTTTTAGTAGCCCTATTCGGATCTTGATGTTCCAAACGAATTGCATTTCCATTTTTTATTACCTACGTATTTCATGATTCATAGAGAGTTACGTGATTAAGCTGTGAACTTCATACTCACTTAGTCTTAAGGCCTTAAGGTTCAAGGTTCAGCACTGCGATCTCTTTATGTGTGATCTTCCCAGGTGTCGCTTCCTGCAGTTGGCGTGTAATCGCTCTTCTTTGCTTGGTACCTACTTGCTTTATGTTGAAACTTTTGCTTCTAAAGTCTCAAGACGTCTTTGTATAATGTGTGAGCGTGTCGTTGGGCCTACATGCATACCTACAATAAATGTACCATACTTAAATGTTAAGATAAAAGTTCGAGTATAATATTAGTGTACCGTATAAGTATGTAATAAACAATGTGAACGACTTTTTAACATGTGGTATAGCCTATATGAAAACTATTATTAGATACTAACACTAACAAACAGGACTAATTGCCACTAACATTCCCTGTCTTACTGACTAGCGAACTGACCAACTAATGTTCTTATTAACACTCTCAACTAAATAGAATAACCATCCCAGTTCCAGTTGTTTGATAATTAACACGCAATTATTAATCTTTTTTTTCTAGATTTATATTCACGACTTTAATCATTAAATTATTGTTAGATGATCTTTGATGAGACTTTTTATTGACTCAGATTTAGCGCATTTGTGAAACCTAAACAAGTATTCCAGAGTTGAACAGTTATTTTATTTCACCCATCCGATCCACCTTCTATCGTTGTAATATTATATGTACCTTTGTAAGATAAGCGAAGGATAGACGTAATGAATTGAGTACTACTGATGTGAAGCTCTAAAGACAAGACGGATGTCCATGTGTGTGTGGATGTGTTAAGTTAAACTATACTAACTAATACTAAACTATACTTACCATGTACATATACTACATAACGATAACTCGTTGCTTAAGCCAGACATGGAACTGACGGTATTAAAAGTATTACGAACACAACACAAATGAAATCTTTGCAAGCAGAGCGGATAACTCGGCGAGAAATAAACTTGTCGCGACTAAATAACACTGACGGTAACTTTGCCGCGAGAAACTATCCTGCTACTTTAGTTTGAGCTTCGCCTTTCTGACTTTTGTCTTTTATGTCTTATTGTTCATAAGTAACATTTTGTACACTACATATACTCTAACAATGAATAAGATCTAAATCCATGTAATTTCAATAATACTTATTTGTTTAGTTGTAAAATACTAATAATATTTAACAAATTTAACAAATTTAAAAATTACCTATAGTCTAAAAAGAATAGGTAGGTTGCAAATGATTTGACATTATGAATGGCATACTCCAACCTCACACAGTATGAATAGGCTTATTAGTTCGTTCGTATAAAGGAGTTAACAAGGTTTAACATACAAACCTTACTAGAGTACTTGTACTATTATTCTGTGCTAGATGATTCAATAAAATAAAACGTAATGGTTGGTTATTGTAAAAATTGTGATATATTCTGTCTTAAACTATGAATATTTAACTGTACAAAATACACAATAATTTCTAATTTACAATACAATATATTGTATATATTTAACAAAATAATCTTATAGAATGTTAATCAATGGCTGGCGATGATCGATCATTTGTTAATGCTTTTCTTAGTTTCACTGTTGCAAATTGTTGTGGCCTGTATTAAAAAAAAAAAGTTTTAATTGTTTACACATTATTGAAAACAAAATGAATTTAGTATTGCGCAATTTAAAGAAATGTGTACATTATAATTAATTTTAAACAGTTTATAACTATGTATTAGATTCGTAAAATAAACTTTAAAATGTTGATTAATGTATTCCTTATTCAAATCAGGACATTTTCTTTCATTTAACAAGATACCCTAAGATAGATTTACTTTAAGCGTTCATCTATTCACATTTAACGAGCTCACTCTGTAAAGAACATTTTCACTGCTAAAAAAAGATGTGGAACATGTTACGTCAACGTTTCCCGAGCACGTACTTGACTCTTTTATCACTTTTTAAGCGTTTAAGTCCACTAAAACTCGTTTTTAAAGGACTAAATGTGAAAATTAGGAAGAATTTTCTGTACCACTTTTCTTTTGTAATTACATGCATAAATTGAATCGGTGCAACAATTACAAACATTGACTTATTTTTTGCCCCAGGTTTTGATGATATTATACTTAAGCTCCTTAGGGACAAAAATCACTTATTTTATATTCATATAATATTATCCTACGAGTATGTATCTTTAAATCTCAATTTGTATTTAATGGTTAAATAAAAAAAAACCCTTATTTATTCCCAAAATAAAAGACGTAACGATAACAACAACAATAGTGTTACTAAAATTACACTAGATTTAACATTAGTATAAAAATGACTACGTGTAGCGGTAATGGAATGTTACAGAACTTATATTATGATGTATACTAGTAAAATAAATACGTGTTTAAACTGTCACGAAGGTTATTTAACATTTCAAGAGCAAAACTACAATCACTAGCAAACATCTTTAAACAAAGAATGCTGGAGCTAAGATGTTATAAAATACAAAAATTGTGTATATTTCAACAAAATTATATTTCAAAACTGTGAATTGAGTGGAAAATAAAATTTATGGTAAGTAGCCGTTAAAATTAAAAATAAAACTTAAAATTACTACTTGTACATGGCAGTTTCCCGGCCCCATAAATCATACCACGGACCAAATGTATGGCCTTCTTCTCCGTATTCGTTACCCTCAGATGGTCTCTTTAGAAGTTTTGTACGAGGTAGAAGTTGTGGTCTCTGTTGTTTTAATGCTTCATTAAACTTTTGGTCATCAGATTCGCTGTAGGGACCTTCATTTCTCCTATCAGTAAAGCTTCTCGCTTCGAGTCTTGCTTCTTCTTGACGTATCTTTGACTTTTCAGCCTTTTTCGAGTCTGTCTCATAATCATACCGAGAAGAACGTCTTTCCTGATCACTGAAATATGATATATTTGACTCATAATATCTCTCCTCCTTACGACCGTTGTACTGTAATGTACTATCGTCATAACTCCTATTGATTCGGTTCCTTGGCCTGGTATCCTTATTTTTCGAATCACTAAAGTCTTTTCTTACTTGCCTTCGATCTAGCGAGTAATCGATTCTTGGTTCTTTGTTTTCGAAGTTTCTGGTTGGTTCCTTCTTTTGATTTCTCATTTCGGCTTGCGGGTATTCTTTATTTTTATTATCAAAGTTATTGTGCTGACGACTTTTTTCTTCATTACTTGTACGTTTCTTGTACTTTAAAGTTCCTTCATCATGACCATTGTAGTTGTTTTCATTTCGATTGGCATTGTTGTTACGTTCTATAGTAACTCCATAACGATCGGTATGATGTTCGCTATCTTTGTACTTCAATGTTTCAGATGACGCTGAAAACGTTTTGATTTCCTTGGAATTGTCTTTAAAAGTCTTAAATTCCATTTTTGGTGGAGTACGCTCGTGAGAGGGATTTTTAGTTTTTTCTGATGATATTGTAGCACGCATATTTGGTTTAATCGGAGTTACTTCAATTTCTTCGAATTCTGACATGTATGCATTTTCCTTGTTATTTTTTACTTCATCGTTTAATAAATGTGCTTGCCGACGACGATCAAGTTGTTCCTGTTGTTTCTTTGAAGTCATGTGGTCGTCAACTATAATACAGTCATATGGATCGGTACTGGAAGCAATGGAGTTAACCTCTGAACTGCTATCATTGTCATACTTTTGTAAAATTTCTCTTCGCTTAACGGTTTTCATAACAAAACCATCACCATTTTCATCATTATAGAAACTGTTTTCAAAGTTTGTTTTGATAGTACTCGTGTTGGTTAAATCGGAGTGTCTGGATTCATTTCTTGGAACAAATTCATCGTGTTTTTCTTCTACTATTGATTTTTCAGACATGCTCTTTTTATTGATTAGGGGTTGATTGTAGTTTTCGTTCCCTTTCTTACCCTTCTCTAAACGTTCACCATTTTGAATCGAACCCAGGCTTCTAGCTTGGCGTATTCCACCATTCATCTTTACATCTTTTCTATCAATTGTTTCTTGAGCTCGTGTCTGAATATTTTCTGTGGATACTGGTTTTTCAGAACTAGCGTTTGGTTTCCTTTGATCAGGAATATCGGGTGCTGGTCTTAACTCTTTTTTCAATTTTACAAACAACTTTTTCTTGTACTCTGGCACAGTGTCAACTATATCGCGATGTTGCCAAAGGGACATACCCTCCATTATCTCTTCAGAGGTTGTTCTGCCAAATTTCCAGAACGATTTAGTTCTCTTAACTCTTTGAGAGTCTTTATCCATTTCAAGCATATTGCGTAACAGTAGTTGTTGGTCATCAGTTAGATATCCATTGTTTATGTTATTCTCCTTTGGACCTCGTTTCAAGCTCTGAGTTTTAAGCAAGTAGGCTTTATGATTGGGGTTATGTTGAGATGATTTACTACAAAAATAAAAACAAAAATATAGCAGTAAAATAAATTTTAAAATAATAGAAGCAAATAAAACTTCAAGCATGTGATGAGCTAAAAACTACCCACAATGCAATGAAAATTTTAAATAATAAACCAATGAAATAGAAACACGAATGTAACTTACCTTATAGGTACGCGATGTCGTTGTGCCTCTTCGTCACTATAATCTATATCAGGTTGTGGTGGGGGTTCGTTTGAGAAGCCGGAGTCATTCGAGCTGTGTAATGATACATTTCCGACTGCACCAACAGCTGATACGACTGTTTTTGCTGGTGCTGCTTTATTCTGAGCCAACTGCAATAAATATAAAAAGTTTTTTTTTGTGAGAATGCATTTTCACTACAAAAATATCAAAGTGAAATAAAATCTTTTGCTACAGTATTCTTTACCTGGGAGCGCATTGGTAACGTCTGAGGGCCGAAACTCCTAGTCTCTATAACAGCATGTGTCGTAAAACTGGCAGCAGATGTTGAGTTCTTGATGGCACTTGTTGATGATGGTGGCGCTGATGGATGGAAGGTAGCACTTGCTGAAGAACTCAGAGCACTGGGTGATGGTGCCGGCAAGGTAGGAGGTAAGCCCGGTGAACTAGTGCCCAGACGACCCTAGGATAAAGGCAAAGATATCGGTTATCAAAAAAAATTACCACACAATAAAAAGGAAATTGAACGCGAGAATAGATTCTTTGTAAATTTTAAAAGATTGTTTAGATTGAACATTAAGTTTACCTTTGTAACATGATGAGCAGTAACGGTATCACCAAACATGCGTGTCGGGGGATGCGCGTGGCTATGCGACGAGGTGTTACTGGATGAAATCTGCGCATGAGCCATGGGGGCTGGCGGAGGTGTCTCACTTGGCGTTTGCGCCACACTCCAGCGAGCAGGTGAGTTTCCGCTGAAATAGTTCGTAGGTTTTTTTTTTTTAAATGTCTTTGGTATGGTAATGGGACTAATAGTGAGCATGAATGTGATAAAATGATGATGAAATCCTTTATTTCTTTATTAAAGAATATAACTTGCAAATTTATATTTACTTTGTAATTGTTCCTAGATGCGGACATTAAAAACAACAAGGCGTCTGTGAGCTCATTTAGTCGCATTACTGTAAAGCACGAGTCATAGCGAGGCCAAGTGCGTACTCAAATGCGCTGCGTTGTCTGTTATATAACAACAATTAAATGTTACTTTAGTTAATGAAATTACCCAGTTTCGTCATTAGGGATTGGTTCAGTGTAAGCCAAAGGGAACCAGCCAGCGCTGTGTGTCCGTATGTTTTCGCCGTACTGCCATCCCTTGGTCCTGTCACCCAGTAGCACGAGAACGTCTCCCTGTTGGAAGCTCAGCTGATTGTCGCCAGCAGCCGCGTATGCGTACAGTGCTCGAGCCAACGGTGGGTCTCGCGACGTGATGGTTGGTGGCGCTAGTGATGATGGTCGAATCGATGTACGGATGTCAGTTTCTGTAAGTTACATAGTTTAGGAGAAGCGGGAATAGTTAAGTGGCTAAAACAATGGAGATTCATGTTGACAAACGGGTATGGTCATGGAATTAAAAGATACTCGCATGTGGTAAATAACATAGTGTTTGCGGATTTCAAACCACTACAACAGCCTACAGTTTCTACACCGTAGAACCTAGGCTGACAAACGCAAATTTGTGAATTTCATAGCCATTCAAAAGTATTGACCTCTCTAAAAGGTATTTTAAAGTGTCTTTGAGTACATATTATTATAATCTTTTATTGCTCTAAAAAAACATCTTTGAGTTGATTTATTTTTAGGAAACAATCGGTAGCACCGATAAAGAACCGAATAAGCGTACTTTATGTATCTAGTAGTTTGATTGGTTAAAAAAATTGTAGAGAGACTGTTCAAATCGCAAGCGAACTTTTGTTTTTGGAACAATAGCAGTTTGTATTTGCTATTTCTGTCATAGATGAATCGTGAAAACCAGAACACGACATCCAGGATAGGAACATTGTTTTCAAATACAAAATCCACAATAAAAGACAATGGATTACTCGACTATTTTAGTCTGTACGAGTCTAGTTTTATACAACTTTAGTGTTCTCTTGACGATCCAATTAATTAAAAAAATTAATATTTTAATTATGACGTCAGTGTGATCTAATGGATTAGTAGAGTAACGTTGGGTATGGAGCGTTTATTGTCATGGAGTTGTATTTATAAGTATTTAATCAACACTATATTATGATACTATATTTCTTAGGTGCTAGAGCCCATTTGGAACTTTTATAGGTTATATATTCGCCCGGGACAGTACCACCGCCCAACAAGGTCATAATATTATCATTACTGTCATGGGTGGTGCATGGTTTTTTTATTACTTACATAGATTAAAAACACAATTCCGTACCTTGTTCATCACCGTGGAGTGTTTGCAGGTTGAAATCGGATTTCGCCCTCGACAACCCTTGAGCAGGCGAGCCAAGTTCCCCGATTGACCTGACATCTAGACAAGACGCGTCGACTGAACGTGTTTTACGTAACGCAGAACCGACTGACGCTCGATCATCGTCGTCGCCGATGCGCGGGCTGGCGTATACGTCTTCGTCTGCCCAAAATGATACTTGCTGTTGGAAAGAAGATTCAAACATTAATTAAACTCCCTACTACTCAGTCACTGAAGGATAGCAACCCATTTGTGACTGGCTTGGAACGAGTAACTAACTAACAATTATTAACTGGAAATTTAGGAATTGCTGTCATTAATAGTCCCTGCAGTGCCTACCGACGGACTAACCAACGAATATTTTTGTTACTTACACCCTCTGCTAACTAGACTAACCATCTGTATATCACAATTGTCAGGAGCAGCAGTCGATGCGTGCTCGTTTGCTATCTTATATAAAAAAAAATTGTAAAAAAGACTTGAATTAAAGCTCTGGTTTTCTCTGAGTTTACGAGCACTGTTAAACGAGTGCTTGAGACTAGGCTCATAGAACAGTTACTAAAACATAAGATATTAGAAAGGTTTGCTGATCTTAAAGACCAAAGACATTAGGTCTTTGGTTTTGTTTATATCTGGCTATTAAGATGTTGATGAGCGTAACTTATCAGGGTAGGATGTGTTTTATTTAGTACTTAGAAACACACAGTGAAATACTCTACTCACATATTTATTTTTAGATTTCCACTGTTGCCAAACCAAAACAATTTAAGATCCACACACAAATTTATCTGTAAAATAAATACCTATCTCTCCTGCTGGGATTCGAACCCGTAAACATCAGCAGGCTGTCAGGGTCACTGATCACTGTAACGGACCCATCAATATTTACAATGCAAATTAATTTCCTTCAGGTGATCACCAATCGCAATTCTTAACTTTCCCTGACCCCGTGTTAAGCTTACCCTCATTCTGCTCACGAACATGGCTTCGACATTAGGCGGGAGGAATTCTCTAGTGCGGGACACTTCCAGCCACTCGTCGAGACCTGCGTTGTAAGCGGCCGCGCCGGCGGTGTGGTAAGCGAGCCAGTGTTTCGCAAGGGAGCACTGTCGTTCCAGCACGAAACCGTAGCGACGCCTTTCTTGAGTCATAGCCTGTAAGTGGATACTGATGTACGCGAGTGCATTTCGATGTTTTGTTGGTAACCCAAATGCTTGATATGTACAGGTAATGCTAATGTTTATGTAACGTTTAAAGTTTTAAACGTTTGTGTAACCTTTGAATGTAAAGAAAATTTAACTTTCCAAGTCAACGCAATGTTTGTCACAAACATTAAAATATTAATTTAAGACGCACGTGTTATGCTCCTGGTGACGCACGTGTCCATAGGCGACTTTGACCGATTACGGTGGCGCGTAAGCCTTAATATAAAAAAGTTTATATTTATAATATTTACCACCTGCTGATTGCAAAAGTAATTTCAGTAAAATTAGAAAGACCTATGGGAGAGACTATTACGAGTATACTACTACGAGTATACTTACGTTTTTCAAGCTTTGCTCACAAAATGCGTCCAACTTTGTTTTTTCTTCCTCCAATACTTGCATGCTCTGAAAGTATGTTTACAAAATATAAAAAACAAGTAGGAATAATACCAACGTTAATCTTACTAGTGAGTTCATAAATAATCTTCGTCACGTAGGCATTCTTGATGAGACACGACCTCCGGTATTATACATGTCTGATATTGATATACCTACCACCAATACATTGTTATGATGTGTTTATTACAAGGAAACTATTAATAGATTATTAACGCCATGTTAGGCATTAGAGAAAATATTTTATACAGTAGTAGGTAAAGAATAGTTATTTTACCATAGTTAGTTAACTACGCATGTTTTATGTTAGATTATAGCTATAACTACAACCCATAGACGTCTACTATACTATATGAAATTACCACTAGCGGTCATCGAACTGCGCCCGTCGTTGCTTGACTTGGTCGATCACATACGATTGACGCGAGCCATTGGGCTATGGACGCTTGGTACTATAAGATTATATTATTGCTCACGTTATTACTTATGTACGATTGTCTTGAAATAAATATTAGAACATAAGTCGGTGCTTATTTAAACAGGAGCTAAGACGCCTAGAACCCTAGTTAAGAAGAAAGACCCTTTTAAGCATCGCAAAGGATAACTAACATTGATGGAATTAATTTTTTCCAGGCTAAGTGCGGGATGAATACAGAATTCCTTAGTAAGTGAGACTAAAGCTTTTTAGGCAATTTATCGTGAGCAATAACGAAATACTTACATTTCAATTTAATTAAAATTTGTGCTATATAACATCTCAAATTCGACGGGTTTTGGGATCACGAACCTTAATACAGAGAGATATTTAAACACCGTTCGGAATATCTCAAGCTAATAAAACTTTAATTACTGAACCGTTGGTACCTTCATCTCCTTGTCCATTGCCGAACCGACTTTTGTAGCGTTTGTTTTCTTCTTTCTTTGCTTTTTAATTGTGGCAGCCGCCTTGCTATAGCTCTCCGAACGCAGTTTGTGTTGTTGCAGAAATCTTTTTTGTTCCGACTGAAAACAACATGATAATTAATGTTATGTGGCCAATTAGGTGGTAGAGCCTATAGGGAACTAAATAGGTTTTATATGAAACCTATTTTGTTCCATAGTTCGCCCGGGGCAGTACCACCGCCCGCCACGGTATTTAGTACCGTTTTTAATGTGCAGTAATTAATTCTTTAAAAAAAAAATTGTGGTCTGGTTGGATCGTTGTGATTTCCGGTTACACTTCTTTAGAGCGACCATCTTAGGCCTCAAGAGTAGCAACACATCTGTGACGGACTTGGTACGAGACTCTTAATAACAATTACTGACTGGACTATTACTAACACCAATAACAAGATTAACTATCACTAACAGTCCCTAGTTCTCATACCCACTAACGAACGGACCAGCTAATGTTCTAATTAAGTCTCACAGCTGGACTAACCATCCCAGTCCCTATTTGAGTCTTGTTCAAAGTCAGTCACATTGTTCACCGCTACGGCAGGTGACACTTATGCCCGGTTTCTGAAAGGCTGATCAAAATTCAAATCAACTAACAGCTCTGTTAACTTAACAGCGCTGTCAAAT